>VWZF01004736.1:140541-350637 GCA_013396755.1 Sclerurus mexicanus | reverse complement strand
TTTTTTTTTTTTTTGCATTTGCACAGCAGGATATGCAGGAAATTTTAGGGGCGCATTAACACAATCAGTGCAAACGTTGGTCAGCATTTTCAGCAAATACTGGTCTCTTTTCCTTGTTGGCTTTTGTATTGCATTGTTTTGTTTTGTTTATTGGCTCTTTTCAATACCCCAGGGGTCTACTGGAAAGGACAAAAATATAAAAGTCAATCCTGCAAAGTGCCAAGAGCCCTGGGTGGCTTGGTGGTTGTGGAAGTTAATGATGCACTGCACCCATGGGCAAGGTCTCTGCTGCCAGGTAGGATGAGTCCCGTCAACAGGTGTGTGAGTGTAAGCTACTGAGGCATAGATTCAACTGTCATAGGTCCCATAAAGTAGTAGCATTTGGCAGATCCTATTATTAATGATACTATGTTTGCCAACAACGTAAAACAATAATGCTTGTGAGTTAACCAAATTCAAATCATATGAAGATTTTCCTGCATTCTGTCCAAAAAGCTCTTGTAAGAGGCTGATTCATCCAATACCATTTCTATCCCAAGAGCAAGGGAAGATCACTTTCCCACTCTTTCACTGTGGGAAACAGAACCCAAATCAGCACAGATTTAGTCCACTTGGTGGTCGCAGACAGACACCACCTTTTTTCTAAGAAGTTTGTTTAAGTTATGCTTGTGGCTGCTGTCTAAAAAAGGGACTGTTCTTTTGCTGTAAGGTTGCTCATATGGTAGAAATCCACCTAATCAGATAGATTTGAAAAACAGCAAAGAACTATTTTCCTTGCTGCCTCAGAGCCATGTGTCTGGCTTGTGGTTCCCTGTGGATTAATGTGTGAAATTCAAGCCCTGGCACTGTGGTCTTTATTTAGGGAGTTGCAAATACATGCAGAGCAAGCGTTCTGAGCTTTCCTCTGAGCATTACAGCAAAATCTCAAAGCCTTCACAAATTAATCCATTAACTCTACAGCCCTCTCAGAGCCTTTCCAACCCTTGTGTCATGAACATCTGATTAATATCCAGGAACTCTCAGGGCTTTTTTTTGTGAATTTTTTTTTCCTCTTTAGGAGGAAAATTTGGTATCATGAGCAAGGCATCATCTTTACTGTCATCTTGTTTACTTCCAATGAGTAAAGCTCTGCCTATCCTTTTGGCCAGGTTATCCCCTGGAGCAGCTTATGGCTCTGTCGTCCGTGCAAACCCACACTCATATTCTGCTGCTTTCATACAGGGAAGCAGAGTTAATACACTGTGCATTCTTAGATCCAGCCTGTGCACATTGGCCCACTTGCCTGGGGCAGTGACTTTAGTTATTTCCAAGTTTCAACTCTACGGAAGCTGCTTAATTACCCCTTTCATGAAAACTAAAAGAGTGCTCAGGCCATCTGAAATCTGATATTATTAACATTACAGTTGCTTAATGTTGCACGAAGGCGTAGTAAGAAGGTGGTGTTACACTACAAAAGGCTCTTGTTGCTGATCAATGATAAAGCACCACAGGTGGGTTAAGCAAATTCAGGGCAGAGAAGGTCAAAGCCAAAAGCATTATTTCAAATCAGTGATCAATCTCTATTTGCCAAATGGACTCTCATCTGAAACTGAAGAGAGGAACAAGGAGGCCCCCACTCTTCCTGGGGTGGCTTGTGCCAGTACTAAGTCCCATGGTTGTGTCCTCTTGCCCATGAATTGGACCAAAGCAAGAGGAACTGCAGGACTTGCCTTCCAGGGCTCCCCTGGTTCATCTCCCTGGAGGTGCTGACCAGGTTCAGGACTCTCATACGGGACTGACAAAGTTCAGTTTGTCTACAGCACCCCAACGACCGGTGATGTTTCTGTCTGACATGATTTAAAATTATTTTTATTCTTTCTTGACAGATCTACAGATGAAGGCAGAGGTGCAAACATGGTCCTTGGCAAGGGTATTTAAATCCTCCCACAATTATTTTTGTTCCAGTTCGTGCACCCCTGCAGTTGATCCTGGTGAGTCCCCTCTCCCCCATATCATTGCCCATTCCAGGGACAGCATACCACTGCCACACCACTGTGCTTTCTGCCTTTTTTCTTGTCCCTTGAGCAATTTCTCTGAGTTGTTCTGAAAAGCAAATACCTTCTCTTCATGGATACTTCTAAAATCTTTCAGTGAAGTCATCCTTTCTCTGACCAGATTGGGAATGCGTTCCACCTTTCAATGGGGAATATGGGGGAAAGCTGGGAATAAGAGATGGCTGTCACTGAGTTATCACACTAGCAGTATAAAAATTACATTTTAAAAATAGCCAACAATGTTGTGTAAGCTCAGGATCCCTGAGAACAACCAACAAGGCAACAGCACGCCCGCCCAGTTAAGAACTGTGTCTTTGAGGGCCTATGAACTGTGAACAGTTTATCTGCACGATGTATCTTATTCCTCCATCTTGCCAACTTCCCAGAGGCAGTGGGTACTCCTGTAGTCCTTTCCCTTCCCTCTTCCCTTCCCTCACCCTTTTTCACTTCCTTTTTCTCTTCCCTTTCCTTTCTCACAACGTGCACAAGCTCTCAAAGTGACGACATAAGTAAAAAAAATATATACTGAAATGACTAATGGGGCTTGGCTCAGTGTGGTAATGGACATCACACCCAGACTGACCTCCATATACTTCTTTTCCCTCTGTTTTCCTCTCTGGAGAATATGATTTAAATTTTTATCAAATGCATAGTTAAGATCTTCTAGTTTCAAGGAAAAGTTTAATTCGTAATTGGATCAGCTATGACATTACTCAATTTCTGAATATTGCAAATTTTTCCACAGATTACCTGTGACTTCCATGTATAAATTGTACTTTAGATATGCAAATTGAGATTATATATTTTCTAAGTATTAAATTTTAAAACAGTTTTTAAGGCTGGATATTGTAAGACTGAAGACTACAGTACTCGATGTAAGTTTTATAAATTAGCTAACAAGTTTTACAAACTTGTTTACAAATGATGTAAGTTTTGCAAAGCAGCTAACTAAATCCAGCCATATAGATGTATTTATATAATATGGAAGAATGATTTATGAACTTCCTCCTTCAAAGAATTCCAACATGTAATAGGGTCCTTTGGTATTTTGGAGTCACTTTTTTCCTCATAAAGGTCATTAGCACAAACCCACTTCCCTGTGAAGTAAAAAATATATAATTTTTGTGAGAAAAATCACTACTCTAAGTGCTTCTGGATGAGATTTCATAGAAATCATGTCATAGTTATTCATATTCATATATTATTCATAGAAATAACATCACTTCTAGTGACGTTAACTATTTAACTGAAACAGATGGGTGGAAAATAGGAGAAGATTGCCAAAATTTCAGAAGCATCAACAAAGAAGAGCAACAAAGATGGTGAAGTGTGGAGCACAAATCTTATGGGGAGCAGCTGGGCGAGCTGGGGGGGCTTAGCCTGGAGAAAAGAATCTTATTGCTCTCAACAACTCCCTGCAAGGAGGTTGCAGTCAGATTAGAGTTGGCCTCTTCTTCCAGGTCACAAGTGATATGACAAGAAGAAATAGCCTCAAGTTGCACCAGAGGAGGTTTAGATTGGATCTTAGGAAAAGTTTCTTCATGGAGAAGTCTGTCAAACTCTCGAACAGCCTGCCCATGGAAGTGGTGGAGTCACCATCCTTGGAGGTATTTAAAAGACCTGTAGTTGTGGCACTGAGGGATGTGGTTAAGTAGTGATTAGTCAGTGCTGGGTTAATGGTTGGACTTCATGATCTTAAGGGTCTTTTCCAAGCTAAATGATTCTGTGGTTCTATGAAATTAACTTTCAAAATGAGATGAGCTGCCAAAAATTCTATATACTCTTGAACTATTTGTACAGATGCAACTTGATTAATTTTAAAAGTCTGGTAGGTTTTTAAATAATTCTTCCATTGATTAAAAAGAGATGTAGGTCAGAAACCTCAGTTTTTATAGAATCTTTAATGCTGCCTGTTACTATTTCTTTACCTTTATGACTGATACTGATATTTCAATGTCTCTCTCGGTCTATTAGAGAAATGGGCAGGTTGAGGCAGCCTTCCAACTCTACATCTACACATACCATCAAAAGAATATCCAATTTACTTTAGAAAACACCACAGACATACTTTATATTAATATGCCCCATTTTAATAACTGATTTCTTTCCATTGTAATATGAGGAAATTGATTTGCAAGTACAATTAGTCATTTAGAAGCCATCAGCTGAAGTCCTAATGATGAAAAACAATTTGTGGATACACATTTTCACTTTCTCTTTTATATAAAAAAATTAATTTCTATACTTCTTATGGAAGAATGGAACTAAGTCACTGCACTTATTAGGATGTTCAGATATACTCCTTGTTTTAATAAATTTTTAATAAATAAGGAAAGAATTGATATGTATCTGAGTTTAAAGAAAAAAATGTTAGGTTATATGGTTCTGTTATTTTGGGGGGTTTGGGTGTTCTGGTGGGGTTTGTTTTTGTTTTTGTTTTTTTTTGTTTGTTTGTTTGTTTTTTGTTTGGTTGTTTTTTGTTTTTCTTACAGCCTGTAAGAAAACTTATTTTCAATAACTTTTTTTTAAATTTGCTAACTCAGATTCTAGCAGGTGTCTTTCAAACTGGAAAGTACTTACCTGCAGTCTTCTGTTTAAAATGAATGGTGTTGATTAGTAGCTGAAACAACAAAAAAGCAGTAGTTAGGTGCTGGGGGTAACTTCCCTCGCTGGGGTTCTAGTTTAAAATTATTAACATTCTTTGTGATCTTTAGCATGCTGTACAGCTTGAAGCCTGTGCTTCTTAGGCACAAGGACAACATCACCCGTTTGTGGCTTCCTCTTTTCCTGCTCTTTTGACTCTGTGGCTTTTTTTGCCACACCAGTTTTGATATATCAAGAGAGGAATCTTCCCTCCCACTGTTCCTGCGGGAGTTTGCAGATCTGAGCTGGAACAGCCTTTGGCTGAAGGAGGAGTGAAGTCTCGAGCTTCAGCTTCCTGGGTAAATGCTTTAAACCTCTAAATTTTTTAGGTAAAAACAACAGTTTTGCTTTTCTCCCAGATGCAGGATTTATCCAAGGGCCAGCTGCACTTCATGCAGGAATGAGTGCTGCCAATACACATCCAGATTTTCCTGAAAACACCTGCTAGACTGCACTTCCAGATACATGGGTGGAGGAGCATCAAGTTTGCAAGTCCCAAAGGACTGCAGTCATAAGAAAGGCACCAAAATGTTCAGCTCAGGAGGGGTAACAGCAAACCAGGCTGTCAAGCGCTGGAAGGACCTAGTGAATTTTACTGGGGATATGATTTCTGGTTGTGGCTCCTTTTATCTCTTGCAAGACAAGACAAATTTTTGTGGATTGTAATTTTAGAATTAGACATTTCAATTTTGCCTCCTGCTCCTTTAAAATGCCTTAAAGCATCAGTTGGTATGGTCCCCTTAAATCTGAAACATGTAGGCACATGCATGCAGGCATTGCCTTTCCCTGACACTTCCTAAACCTGAGGCAAAAGAGGCTGGCTCTCTTGCAAAAATTGTTGCAATGTGTAGCTTATTCCTTGGGAATTTCATAAGCAGGCTATTTGTAAGTGTAAATATATTCTTGGCCAATTAATTGAGTCAAATAGTTTAGCAGCTTCATAAAAACAATTATGTGGCTAATTCTAGTCACTGGGAATTAACAAGCCAAATTCTGCCAGAATCTTCACAGAAAGGAAACTCTGTAAAACACGATGAAGCAGAACAGAGATTTCTGCAAAACTGGGGTTGTTTCCAAAATTACTTACTAAAAAAATGGCTATTATTTCTTTTGTTCCAAACCAATACTAACATTTCCTCTCTATCTATGTGTCATACTGAAAAGAATTTACTAAACACGAAATATTTAAATGGAGATTTGTATTTTATGCCAAACACTCAAAATTTCTTATGAGAGGTGACAAACACTTTCCTCTTCTCCTGTAGATTTGTGAATCAAATGGCGAAAAATCCATTTTGTTGCCAGTGTGATGACTATTTCCTTATAAGTAGCATCAAAATCAGCAGTTCCATTTAAAACCATGTGTTTGTTTTCTAGTTTTTAATGGAATTTCTCTTGTGAGAAAGAAAGGTAATGAGCTAGACTGCATTTTCTGAAGCAATACTGAAACTATGCATATGTTTACTAGCATCTGTGCACTTTGGCATGCTGTCGCTTCAGTGTGGATTTGGGGTTTTGACTAATGGAATCACCTTTTTGCATTTGCAAAAGTAGGATGACTGCTGATGTGGACTGGATGCCTTAGGGGACAGCCGAAACCAAGAAAATGGCCTAGTGACTATGGAACACACATGAGGAAAGGTTCACTCTCTTGCACAAGGGCATAGCAATTCCACAGCAGGACAAAAATCTCAGGCTGTTGCTCTTTTCCCACATGGCTTTACCTTCAGGGGCATAGAGCATTTTTTTACATAAGCAAATCCAAGTGGCTAAACTTATAAACAGAAAAACTCTTTAGCTTTGGATATGGTGCAGCCTTTTGATCATAGGACATTGTTCCTTCAAAGCCTATTATTACTTTTAATTAATATTTAGTCTTCTAATTCCTGTAGTCCCACAGTGGGCAGGAGACAGTCCATTGTCCCAAACTTGTTTCTGTTACTCTCCTTTCTGTTCATTTCTTGGAAAGAAGCTTAATACAAGAAAGCTATAGAACTGATGTATCACAGCTTAAATACATTGCACATCTCAACTGTGACCTTGACTTGGCCTATGACTAACATGGACCATGCAATTCTAGAGACCAAGACAGTTTCAGGATAGCTTAGCTCTTCAGGAAAGAGCAGTAGAAAACAAATTCACACTGATGGTGTTATTCAGATTCAAGAAAAGAAGATCAGATGGCTTACATTCTTATGGTATTGTAAACTCTCTAAAACATGGAAAACCTGAACTACTGTGTGAGAAATACCTCTTGATTGAAATTTTGGAGATGGCCAAAAACAGTGAAGCAAAGAACTTTATTAACAGCATGACCTGGGTGTCTCAGCCTGTGGGAGGGTTGGGGATCACACCTCTTATGGTCTCTGACATTTGCATGACCACCCCCTCTTGGAAGCCAACCTCTCCCAAGTCGGGCTTCACTCCCTTTCCTTAAAAGGTGAAAATTCATGGATAACAGGATTTTTTGGCTGCCGCAGGCCCAGGGCAGACCCCTCCTCTCTGAGGAGTGTGCCCTTTCTTGGAGGCAAACTCCTCTCTCAGTCCTTAGAAGGAAGAGATGAGCGTGCTTCAACCTGACTGGTTACTTTTAGGCAGGAAAAGCCATTATGCCTTTGCTCGAACTTTCTTTCCCTGAAAGGAAAGGGTGTGAATGCCCAACTCCTATTGGCTGCCTTACGACGGGAAAGGCAGTTATGCCTTGTTCAAATTTAGTTTCAAAGCAAGCTTCGAAATTTAAAGTTTTAAACAACCGTGAATCCCTATCCCAAGGGCCCTTGGCAATGGATCCAGATGGGACCCTTTGCCCTACATGCTTTCTGTCTCTCCTGTTTTATACCCCCAACACCCCACAAACTCCCCACGTACAAAATGGCCTGAGGCAACCCAGGTCAAAATGGTTCCCAGGTGTCTTGTCTGTCCATCTTTCACCTGCTTGTAATTAAACCATTTTTTTTATTCCTCACAACTGCCTATAGTTTGAAGAGGTGAACTAAGAAGAATTAGTTGGAAATTGAGCATATCAAGAGAACAAAAGGGAATGAATAACAAGACTCCCATTGCTTTCCTGGAAATCAAGTAAATCTACACCACTAACAGTTGTGATCAACTCCACTGGTTTAGCTGTAGTAACCTGGGCTTCTCGCCTGTGGTTGAGAACATGACTGAGAGTGTGACTTAGTCTTAGATGAAAAATTCTCCATGCAGATGCCATTCAGCTTGATCTTTCTAGGAACTGCCACTCTTATTCTTAGCTTGCTGTGCTTTTTCTGGAAAACTTCATCTGTGTCTGATGTGAACAGACAATGCAAGAACATCATAACAATATTGGTTCCCTCACATTGTCACTGTCATGAACATGAACACTAAGGACACTGATTTGACAAGACACTTGGTTGCACCCTGGTTCATCACATGGCTTTTTGAGTTTGATTCCTGGACTCTGCTCAAGAATGGAGATTTTCAGGTTTTTATATCCATGGCTACTTCTAGTGTCTTGGAGATAAGGGCAAAAGGCCTTACTATAAAGGGAATATAGCAGACTATTGAATGTGGGAGCAGAGTAAGGAAAATATAAGTTTCTCGTATCATCTGTAAAAATTGTTTATGGAAGTTTAAAGTCACATTGCTTGTGACTGACTCACATCCTTGGCCCTATATGGAGTGCTGCTGCTGAATCAGTCCAATCTCAACAAATCTTTGATGTACACTCCTGGAGAAAAGGATATGCTCTGTATCTCTGACCATATGTAATAGAGGTTTTGGAATAATCCCAGCAACGTACAGAGACAAATGATGAATGCTTCCTATCCTGGATACTTGGTTAATTAATGTAACCTCAGACATCCTGAGTGAAGATGTTGCATGTGTGGACCATATTTCTAATATCCCCTCTAAATCTAAAACCTTGAAATTAGTTAAAAATGGTCAGCACTGCAATTAGAAGTTCCATAAGGTAGTGTCTTCATGGCAGGAATCTGAAGTTGTCTGATTAACTAGGGTGTCAACTGCATCTGGAAAATTAAGGGTAACCCAGAGAAGACAAGATGAAGCAAGAAACATACAGACTTTATCAACCTCACAAGAAAAACACATAAATATTATAGAGCTGATATATAGTCTCTTATTTCGCGTATTTAAACTAAATCAGTTCTAGAAACTACCAACATTAAGATGGATAATGCAAGAGACAAGTAATTTTAGCCTGAATGCTCTCCAGAGTATTCATTTTCTGAGACACAGTACAACTTCTGGACAACACTTTCACCCTCATTAACACTTCATATGAAAGAGAGCATCAACTTTTCTCTGTAGCTCTGAAACTCATCCCAGAGTTTGGGTTATTAAAGAAACCAACTTTTCTTCGCTTTTTTTTTTTTTAATTAGTATGCAGTGATACAATAAAGTAGCAATGGATTGCTCTTACTGTGTGAAATTCCTAACTGCATGGTCATTTGGTTGGGTGCTGGAGAAAGTGAACAGTGTGTATCTGACTCAGTGCTTTGGAGATTCTGTTGGTACCACAAAATTCTCTCCTCATTCATTTATCCTCTTATTCATTTTGCCTAAGAACTAGGCTGCCACGTACTTTTTTGACACCAGATAATAATAATAATATGGTCTTTCTAAACACTCAGAAAACTAATGTTCAAAGAATTTGTATCTCTATCCAAAGTTAATCTAGTGTTTAATAGCTCTCTGTTTAGAGAGTAGCTCTTATTTTCAGAGCTGTAGGCCACATCCAGATCATCCACTTAAATGCTGTCATCCTTCAAAAGTTAAAACATCATTTCAGACTGTCGAGTTTTCCAGTCTGCCTGACCCTGGTTCCTTAAGCAGTAATGAGCAATAGGTGATTCAGTGCCAACTGGCTGCAGTAAGGTGGTCTGGATGTGTATGTTGGAGCACAGATGCAGCTCATCCTGTCTAAGTGGACAGGAATTAGTCTTCACTTCTCACTCTGCCATTGTTATATAAAGTCCTGCCTGAAAGAGGACAACAAAAAAAGTCACCTTCTATTTTAAAAAATCATCTTACCATGAATTAATGGTGCAGAAAAGTGAAATAAGCAAGGATAAAGCATTTTTTCCCCTGACTGCAAAACAAATATAATATTAAATTTAACTGTGATGGAATCAAGACATAGATCTATACTGGGAAATTGAATTAAGACTCAAAAATATGCCTAAGATTAGAAAATCCTCACATTCACCTTTTAAAAGACAAAAGAATACAGTTTTCAAAGCAAGTTTTCCATATGTAGCTAATTGCAAAGCAATTTCTCACCATTAATCACCCTGATCCATCTGGATGGCTTGCAGTATTGAAGGAAATGGGGTGACTGCAAGCTCAGAAGGAAACCAAAACAATACCAGGAACAGCTTTTGACACCCTGCCACAAAACCCCAGCCCGGCTGAGGCCCAAAGACTATCATGTTCTATCTTAATGTTTCACAAATATCATTGTCAAAGGTGTCCTTCTGCCCATGTTTGCCCCTTAGTTCTGCAAGTTATTTAAGCACACTCTGGCTAGGAGATACACTTAGGTACATGGTTTCCACAGGAAGGGCTGCATTGCACAGACCCCTGGAGACCAAAGGAGAAGTCAGATTTAAGATTAAGTTGAAGATCTTGGCACTACTGAAACAGCAGTCTACAGACAGATGTCCTGGTTATTTCAGTTCCTCTGCTCCCTCCCTTGTCCCAGCTTCCCTCCCCACATCACCCACAGGTTTTGTGCATTAGTTCTTACTCAGGAGCTTTTCCAGCATGAAGCAACTGAGACATAATCCAGCTACAGTTCTTGGTTAGTTTGCTCTAGGGTCTGCTTCCCACTGACAGTGTGAGACTGCACTGTCCTCGCCCCAAGATGTTCCCCAGACCTGTATCAGATGGCTTTGCACTCTGAAATCTCCACATCTACAAACACATTCCACCCACCCCAGTGCTGCAACCCAAACCCATGGAGTTGTAGGGTAAAGACTCTGCTGTGGGAATTGTGATGCAAATGCCTGAGTGAACCTCGTGCTGCAAAATGCACATATGCATAAAATGTGTTTTACTGCCTGTAGTGAAAAACACAGGATTTCGTCTTGCCCTGGGGCACCCCAGGATCCTAATAGAAAACAATCTACCTGTGTAGATGTGAAACTAGGGATCTGTTTTGGAATGGGTGAGTAGCTCACAGAAGAGATATAACTCTGTCCTCAGACTATAGAAGACGGATAGAGTGAAACCTAATTTTAAACAATGTTGGTAAGCTGAGAAAACTCCTACACCCAAGATTTGTTCTTTGAATTACTTGTTAAGCAAAGACTGAGGTAGAAGTAACTGACGTTTTTCTACATGAAAGGTGATATTGCAATAATATTAGCTAACCATGCAGTGATTTAATATTTTATGTGTGCGTAATTGAAAAAAGTTTAAAATACCTGTAATTTGCAGATGTAGTGGTCTTGGTACAAAAACATCTTAGGACCTGAGAGCTTGTTTACTCTTCCCTCTCTTTCAAATATCTTGATATAAAATAATTAGATTTTTACCAGAAGATAAAATACCAGCAGAAGATTAAATACCAGCTAGCACCACAGTCCCATGCCTAGCTGCTAAACAAATGTAGTGGCATTACTGACAGGGAAGGAATGAAAATTGTCTGTGTGGTGGTTTTTCTGTGATTCACTTGTAAACAACACAGCAAGCTTGAATGCCAGCTGGCGGAATGGATCCAACCTGCTCACCTCCATCTCAGGAGTGGTAGTTTGCTGTCCACAATCTCAACCCCCTGCTTTCAGAGGTGTTCAAAAAATAAAAGAATTCGAAAATGCCTTCAGAGGCGAGGGGGCCACAGGAGGAAGTGCAATTCTCACTCTCTTTCTCAGCACAGCACGATAAATAGTCTGATGACATCATAAAAACCGTGACAAAATCCATTTACAGTGGTGTGCCCACAAATTTTCGTTCAGCTTTCCTGTAAGTTCAGTAGGCAAACATTGACATGTTATTTTAGGAGAGGAGGTTTAAAAATACTGACAGGCGGCTGTTAGTGAGGGCTGTTGCTTTCCTGGGCCAGGAGACACGCTCATTGGAGCCAAGGGCTCGGACAGCACAAGAGCTTTATTGTATCAGTGCATCATACCACACTGCTCACAAACAGGCGTATTATGCATGAGCAAAAACTTTTATTTAATTTTAAGAGTGAAGACTTACATATCTTTAGCTGGAAATGCAGTTGGTAGCAGTTTAAATTTCTTTTTCCTAACTAAGTGATAAAACTGTTGGTGTTCTGGAGAGGAGAAAGATGACAGAACAGCCTGTTTGTCTCTGGTGTTTACTCACTTAGGACAGGGAAAGGTCTAAAGAAACATCTGGTGTCAGCTTTTTTCCACTAAGGAAAAAAAAAATAAAGCCAATAAGTTTTTTAGACAGAAAAGTAAGTTCATGAGTCATGAAAATTCAGCTAGAAATCACAGAAAGTTAGAGATGGTGAAGACCAGCTATGTTTTGTTCCTATATAATCCATAAAGGAGACCGGGGAATGCTTAGTCAGGTTTGTTTGTTTAATTCTGAATGTATCTTGATTTACATTTCCAGCTGGGAAGAAGGTTGTGAGAAATTTAGGTGCAGAGGCCAAGGGGCAGAGAAGGGCGGGAGCTAGGCTGGCTGCAACTGGGAGTTTACAGTGAGCAGAGACTAATGAGGTGGGAAGGAAATCTCTTTCCCTCTGGCCCCCCTCTCTACCTTCTCTTACTTTTTTATTTCAGTTTGAAAGAGGACAAGAGTTTCAGAAAGGCAAAAGGGTACTTTCTTTCCCCTCTCTCTGCCCCCTTCCTCTCTATTCTCACTAAAGTATTCCCAAGGGTCGCTCCAGGTTTCCTACATCCCAGCAAGAGATACAAGAGAGAAGCACTGAAAGCCCCAGGGCAAAGCCCCCTCGTAACTTGCAGTTGGACACGAAAAATAGAGGACTAGTCCAAAACCTACCACTGCACCCTGTGCTTGGGGCACCCCTGACCTTCCATTAAGGCCTCGGGTTGGTGTGGTACAAAACTCCTTGAAGCAGACTCCCTATACAAATTTTTGTCAGGAGAATGGAGTGGTTCATATGAAAAACCACCTTGTGTTAAAATTTCCTCCCCCTCAATAACAAAACAGCCTTGCTAGAGAATCCTGTAATCTAAGTATGAGCTTAGCACCATCCATCAAAGGGAGGATGTGAGCAGCACTTGTAAAAAGTTAATAACCTCTATGGTGGGACAGGGCAGCACTAAGGGAAAGTGCTGAGTAACGGCCAGAAAGATCTTTTCATCTCCCAGTGAGCTCAATTACTGGAAATGTGAAGTTCACTTCAGTTAATAGCAGTTTTTAAATGTCTTTCAAAACTATTATGGATAAACAAACAAACAGAAAGACTCAAATCCAAATTTTCTGACTTGTAGGTTTTGTGGTTGTTTTGGGCAGCTTGATAATCACAAATTCATCCGAACAAAGCGAAGTTCAATTTTCAGGCAAACAGTAGGCAACTAGGGTAAAGGCCCATCTTTTCCTGACAGAAACAAATACCTGAAATACAATGTTAGTGCATATGTCAGTAACTGGGGAGTAAAAAAAAAAATAGCCTTACATAGTTTCTTCTGCATATTTAATCCTCTTCATTGTTGAGAAAATGCTTTAAGTCCTTACAGGCAGTTCACGTCTTCTGAATTCTTGAAAACTGCATCTCCTTTGAAAACTGAGCACAAATGCCTACGTGCACACTTGCACCTAAACCATACACAAATGGACCTAATTTATTTTGGTGCCAAACAATGCTGTGAAATACTTTGACTTAATTTTAAAGAAAAGCAAACAATGGCCAGTGCTTGTGATGACACAAGCTGTGTCATAAAATGCACCCAACAAACCATTTACATTGCAAAAAGTTGCCCCAACTGTTGTTTATATTGGAAGTAAGATTAGCACATTCATATCCTCTGGCTAGCCAGATACTATCAGCTGCAATCACTTGCTGCCCATCAAGTGACACTGAAGAAAGGGACATTTTCAAAGTTGAGACATGCAGAAGAATTTATATTTTTTTAAAAGGAGAGCTTAAGCCGATTTTGGTTTGCTGGAAAAAGTATTGTTAAAATATATTAAAAGACATGAATTTATGTGAGTAATTGCATAGAATACAATCCAAAACTCAATATGTGTTTAATTGGTGTAAGTCAGCATAAATCCGCCAAATAAAGCTGATTTATGCAAACTGAAGATCTATCTTTTGATGTGTCCCATTGTATGCTTCTTTGCATTCATTGAAGAAAAAATGTCTGGGGTTGGGTCCCAGTACACCTGATAGATAGGCTGTTCCTAATGGCACTCCAAAATATTTCTACTCTTAGCTATTTTGGTGTACTTCACATGCTCAAGGTTAGACTCACCATTAAATCCATCCCAAGCCACGATGGCAGATAGGGAGGCATTTTAGTCTTATATATTGGTACTCAACTTCTAAAGAACATCTTGTGCTTTTAACCAAACTAATTTGGGACACTAGTGATGTGTTTTTATTCTCCTTTTTTTCCAGGAAAAGTATTTTATGGTTGGGGTAGATTGACTGATCTGTCAAGCCACCTGCACTATATAGACTTACTTATGATTATGGGATAGGCTTAATAATCTAAGAGGGTTTCTTCAGTAGCATGTTTCCTAGTATAATATATCAGAAAAAAAATAGCTCTTTACCTAAAACCCTCGTGCACAGAGTGAACCAGTCCTAAATCACACACTGTGAATAGTCTTTTGAATGTGTTACTGGGTTGCACATGCAGCTGAGGCAGAATAAGAGTGGATTTAGCATGTGAAACTTTAAAAATAATTCAACAATTCCAATCTCCCTTATGCAACTTGATTTTTTTATTCCACAGGACAAAAATATACATGTGAAAAAAGAAGTTATTTTATAAATAACTATGACCATTATTTGTTTTCAACACTTAGCATTTCTGCAAAATTTCTGATAGAGTCTGGTAAAGAAAAAAAATAATTTCATAAATTCTTATTTCCTTAAAGAGGAAAGAGGAGGAGGTGTGCATGGAAAGGATGGCACAAAAGAGGAAGTAAAGGGAGTCACAAACCAATGACCCATGGAGGCTTCGAGTTGAAGTTACACACTGAACTGATCTTAATGACCATTTAGAAATTGGGGAAATTTGGAAATATCTCCAGATTTCACAATTGGCTTCTGTTTTGTCAGGGGACCAGCTGAGTCCTCACATCGAAACACTTTCAAACTTTTAGATTCCAGCTCAGAACCTCTGGCCTGTGGTTGTTTCTCAGCAGAATAGAAACATTCATTAAGTACCAAGTGCCCCACTTCCAGCCTGGGATATACATCCAAGCTTCCCATTGAAGTGTCGGTTCCCACAGTAGGACAGAGCCCTTTGGGGAGGTGTTGGTTGTCAGTAGTCAGTTGTCAGGATAATTCATTGCCTCGGGGGAAATCTGAGTTGAGAAGCAACAGTCTTCTCCAGTTCAGAGGAGGTCAGCCACATCAAAGCGGAGATGTGCAGCGGCCTCTGAGCACGGAGGAGTGGCCGCTGCTCTTGAAGTTGCCAGCTTTCCTATTTCTGTGAAGGCTAGGGAGTGTCAGGGGATGTGTTTGAAGATCTGGGGAAAATCTGGGATCATTCAAACTGGAGATGAGGAACAAAAGAGAGGGGCTCTGGCTCATTGAGGCTTGATGGTTAGATTTTGCTCAATTGGGTTGGAAATCAGAGGAAAAGAATACATGGGGCATTGCTCCTTCACTTTGCTCTTGCACTGACACAGTGCAATTCACTTCAACTTCTCTTTCACAGTGGAGTAGATAAGGAAGAGTAGATCCATCTTGCTGAGCGCTAAAAGCTATTCCAGGGGTCCAGGCCTTGTCCCTCAGGATATGTGGTTTTACTAAGAACATATGTCTTTCCCACTCCTTGCATTCAGGGGATTTGGGAGTGAAAACAGCTTACTGAACATTTTTTTTTCCCCTTCTCTTTTTTAAATCTAAGCAGAAGTTTGCCAGGTGTGTGAAAAAAAATGAGTTTTGCTAAAGCATCTGTATAGTGAGAGAAGGAATGGACAGGTTTGGAGCTGTCATGAGAGAGAACACAGAGATGGAAAAGAGCAGAGATCACTGGGATGAATGGGATAACGCAAGACCAGAAAAACTGAAAGTTGCAGATTTTAATTAATTTCACGTTTTAAAAGCTGTTGATGTTCAGTTCATTAGTGATTTATGGCTGGAAAAGTGATACCTATTCCTCCTCTTATATTCAAGTATGTATACAAACTCTATAAAAATATGTATATCTACATATATGTACTTATGTATTTTAAACCTAACCAACACTTTCTACCCTCAAGTTCTCTTATTTTAAACTATCACCAAGGAAGGAGTTATATGAAAATATTTCACTGCTACTGACTAAGTAAACAACAGAAGATGTCCCTGTGTCTGGGAGACTGCTCTGGCAAGGCATGAAAAGAGTCCAAAGTGAAGATGGAATGGAAAAGGACTTGGGGGGGGGGGGAAGAAAAGAAGAACAGTTCAGACCATTAAAATGGATTTTACATTTGATTTACATGGCAATCATGATTAATTTTAAGCTATGTTGTTGTACAGTCTTTGGAATACATTTGTCAGCCCATTAGTCTGCAGGCAGTTTTACAAGACCAGCTGTAGCATTGAATGGGCTGTAAATATAACTTGCTTTACTGTATAATGCTCTTTCTGCTGCACAGCTGAGGGCAGCCCATTGAGATGTGAACACTCTGCCTGGGTCATGTCACTGGAAAAGGCTGCTGCACACTCCTGCTTGTATTCCTCTTTGCTGGAGTTTCCCAGGATTCCCCATTTCTCCTTTTCCTTACTTTCGCCATGCTTTCCGAGTTCTCCCAAGTCAGTTTGGAAAAGGTTCCCCTGGAACAGGGAGCTTAAGATGGGTTTGCCTGGCTCTGCAGTGACTAAAATGTGCCCAGGACATAATTGCTCTGTAAGCAGGCAACACAAGAAGGGTACATGTGCTCAGTTCAGGGTTTTGATCTGGAACATACTGTAAAAAGGACATAGTGTGATGACATTTATCAGCACTGGGCATCTAGTTAACAACCATTTGAAATGAACAGGGCAAATAACACCTCAAGCCTATTGTTTTAAGTGAAGTCGAAACAAATATATAAACCTATCCCACTTGCTGTGTGTCTTTGCTTTAAGATATCCATAGCTGTGAGTTTTTTACTGAAATCTGATTAAACGACAAATTATCCCCCCCCCAGATTACTTGCAAGTGGCTAACATGGCATTGTCCAACTGTGAAAAGGTCTTGCCCATTTTGCCAGCTGTGAAAGCATAGACAGGGTTCCACAGTGAGTTAAATTGTCTGAGGAAACCAGGTGGAATGTTACAACTTCTCTATAGGTTCCTATGTCAAAAGGCCACCTGTGAATATCCTTGCTGAAAGACAACAGGGAGTACCCCAACTGAATGTCCATGAGAGCAAAATTGATCCGCAAGGTTTCTGAGTAGGTGAAAGGCAAAAAAGACTGGTGGTATGTTATGGATATGTTATGCAAGTCGGGATTTCTGGCTGTACCTGTTGTTGCTGTTAGTCTATGGGACTGTCGTTCCCACAAATTTCACACATATTAAGCTTGATTAAAAACAACCAAAGGAGTATTTAACACTCAAAGAATCCTTTCATTATGGAGAACACTGAGATGCTTGTTACCCTTAAACTTAATGAAGTGCATAAGGGACAGTTGCTAAAATATGCTGCACTCTGGCATGTAGCTCAGCTAACACAATTTGTGGGGTTTGATGAAACCTGGTCTCAACACCAAATCTAAAAAAAAAGCATCCTTTCTGAGAGTCCTGATCATATCTTGACTAAAAGTATAAGAGGACTAAGTAAGCTACAAATAGTCAAGTAGGTAGAAAAAGCTCCTGTAGAAATTCTGTATACCTTGGCAAAAATTCTGTCAACTGTCTGATCTCTTCCAGCAGAGAAGTGGAAGTTTCCACCCCGAACTCAAATGTTAGTACAAGAAGGTAAAAGAGCAAACGAAGGAATGAATTGCTCATAGTAAGCTGCTCACTAGAAAATAGTAAATAGATAAGATAGAAATATCGCAAAGCAGTACATTCTGCATATACCAACAAGTGGCAGCAGAAGAATGATTAGCACTTCAAAGGGTTTTTATTAAGACAAGTAAAATAAAAAATAATGGTCTTCCCTCAGGCAAAATACACATTGAATTTAGACCTGTAGAAGCAGGCAGAGTTCACTGTCTCCTCTGCTAGAGCTATGGGCTTTGTACCTCACAAGACTAGATCCATAGCTAGGTAACACTGAACCAGAAACTTGTAGTAGTTTTACATGTAGTCACATTGGGAAAAGCCTACTTCTGAATGTAGTACTAGTCAGTTTGAGACCGGATTTTATGAAGTGTGTGGGTGGTGGTATGTGTCAATTAGGTAATTCCCATTATCCTAGTGTCCCTGCTGACTTAGAATATACACATCTTGAATTCATTAAGTCCTGTGTTGGTCTAGGAAAGAAAATGAAAGGAATCATCTTCTCTTCTGGCTTACAGATTCAAGATTTAACAACAGCACAGACTCAATTTCTGATTGCTCCACAATACATTTAGACAGAGGATGTAAAGTGCTCTGAACCACCCCAAGCAATGTTGCAGCAACTACCTATTTTCAGCTCTGGGAGCTCAAATAGCTGAAATAAAATAGTCTTGTCAGGGAGAAGAGATGAAATGAAAGATTTGATTGCCACAAAAAGTGCGAAAAGGTTAAGTTTGGTTGAGGTTTGAGAGAACAGATGGAGAAAGCTTCAAACTCAGTATTTACCTTCACATTTTTTGATGTGGTTGTGGTGCTTGTGTTTGCCAGAATATGGAGGCTGGCTCTGGACTACAGCTTGGGAACTAGCTAAAGCTCAGGGGAAGGAGCAGAGGGCATGGCTGATAGGAATGGAGGTACTCCAGCCCATGTGCCTTCTGTTGACTCCTACCCAATGCCTACAGTCTGGCCTAAAATGAAAGACTGTGCTGAAAAACCTATGTGTACAAGTTAGCAAGGCCTTGAACATTCATTAACACAAAACTTTCTGTGGAGGAGTAAGGACTCTCTAGGACATGGGAGTCTCCAGTGGATTGGAGGCTGACATAATGAAAATGGAGGCAGGACAAAAGAGTAAGTGATAAAAAACATCAGATAGAAACCAGTAAGTGATAAAATTGGCTAATGTGTCTTTTCTGAGAGCAAATACTGTCAAACTATCCAACAGCCTGCTGTTATGTGAGACCAGAAGAGAGGGAAGCTGTAGACATGCAATTTCTCACTTTGTGACTTTCAAGACATTTCACAGGACAATGTCTCAAGCAAACTAAGGACCTATGATCCAAAGGAACCATTATAAGTTAAATGGTTGGTGAATATATATATATACATAACAATTGTCTGACAGCTGGTTGAAAGAAGAGGTTGCATTTCAAAGTGGGTGTCTCAGAAGAGACACAATCAAGGTCTGCCTAGAATCCATTTTATATTTGTGGCATTTGAGGATCAGTCAAATGATGGCTGAAATTTTATTCAAACTTTAGGACATGGTAATGGTGCCATAACCTAACCTATCTAACTGGCTGTTGTTCAGCATGGGGATGGCAGTTGACTCATCTTTGAAACATTTCACAGAGTTTTATAAATGTTCTTAAAATCTTAGAATTCCTTTGGAATAAATCTGATTTCACTGAGCATTTATATGCACAGAATCTGTCTTTATAGAATTGCCAAACATACTCAGTCTTTAAGTGGAAAACAATTTCTGAGGAGTCTTATTTTTACCAGAGGTGTGTTAAATGGGAATGCATTTCACAAAGCTTTGGGGTTCCTTAAATGGATAATGTCTTACCTTTCTGCTAAATACTAAAGCATAATTCGTGTTGAATTTAACAACATCGTAGCCATTAGAGATGGAAAAAAACCCTCGTCAATTCTCTTCAACCTGCAGTTAGGTCACGGAGGGAAGTTACAAACAAAACTGTTGAAGTTACAATCTTCACTCTGCCTGTTGGTCTCGTCTTTTGGCTTATTTCCTCTGAAAACAACCAGTATTTGAAGGTTCTTCGACTTGTGAGTTGGAACCTACTTTTCTAGATTATTCTGCTCCTATGTAAGTAATATAAGACTGCTCCTTCTAGCATTTTAGTATTTGTATGTTCCTGTTTGCAATGAGTTGTGGCTTGTCTGAATTTTACTGTTTGTATGAACATAATAATAATATAGGACAATCCAATGGGGAGGCCTCTTCTACACTTGAACAGACTTACTGTGGTGTAAGAATGACTTTTTTGGCTTTGATTCCAAATAACATAGGCTTAAAAGAAAAAACAAAACAGGTGTGCCTGAGTAAAGTCTCAAGTGTTTCATTGATCTATTTGATTAAAATAAATGACTTAACATATACTAAATAAACTGACATGTGCAGACAAGGCTTTAAAATATGCAGCCCCTCCCTCTCAGAAGTTTGGCAGCAGTAGCACAGGCTGATGCCAGCTGGATTACAGTCTACATGTATCAGGGCAAAGACAGACAGTGCCTTCTAATGTAGCTGTAACTCTCTAAGAAGTAAATAACCCTGGCTGTTGGCTGCTGTTGTTGCCTCCACAGCTGGGGTCATAGAAGGGACTGAGAGTGATATTTGCCTGAATATCATTATTCAAATATTCCATCTGAAGTTAGTATTGATAGGCATGGTTTGCATCAGCCTGACTGACCTGTTACTAAAGCAGGTGAGGATGCAAAGCATAAAATATCCTATGGCACCAGGTATAAAGGTGGGAGCATCATCCATGCCTCAGCTATTTCTAAATCAATATGAAGTGTTGTCAGTCTACATACATGTCTTCTAAAGCACAATATTGTCCTGGCCAAGTTATTTTAGTAGTTCACCTCATATGAACAGGTAAAAGCTGCTATGCTGGGATACAGTCCTATAGCATAGTAAGCTTTGCAGCCTAAATAGATCTAAGGAACGATCCATTATCTGCTTTTCTCAGGAAAACAGATGTTTCTGCATCCTGGTGACTTGTTCTGCCTATAGACAAGAAGACAAATCAAGATCAAATTGTTTAATGTGCATTAAACTCCAGATAACTGCAAGACCTTTTTAAACTTCTGTTAATGCCAATGGATTAAATGTAGCTGAACCAAAAGGAAGATGTGGAAGTACTTGATAAATGTATAAAACAGAGGCATGCCTTACCATCACTAGAAACCTGGCCTTGTGTCCCTTGGGAAACATCTGTTTGTTGTTATGCAGCCCTATTTTGGGAAAACAACCTTCAGAGCAGAGGAATACCTGTTCCACTCAAACTCCAGGAGCAATTCAATTAAAACAAGTGTTAACTACTGGAATTTATGGAGTGCTTCCTGCCTAATCTTATGAAACATAACATGTAATTGCTATGGGTGGTTAAGACTTTACTTTTATATCTGCATGGCTGCACTGATTTAAACTGAGAAGTAACAAATTAGATTTGAGGAAGCGGCTGGAAAACAAAGGGATGCATGTGTTTCACCCAGGCCTTTGCCTATTAGCTCATAGTGTACCACCCAAAAGTCACAGTGTATCATCCAAAATTCGCAGCATATCACCCAAAAGTCGCAGGCAGAAAACAATAAAGTTTTATTTCAACACCAGATTGATTAGAAAACTTCACACAGTTCTCGGTAAGCTGAAGTCAATGCCAGATATATTTCCAAGTGGCTCCTTCACTGGTTAGGTGTTTAAAAAAAAACCCAAACAAAGGGTATGGAGTGATCGATCATGTGTGCAGAACACACTCTGTCAGACCAGCACTCTCCACAACATTTACCAACATGCTGCAGCAATGTATTACTGAGGAGTGCATTTCTGCTGACAGATTCTTTCCACCACAATTACAGAGAGAATAATGGCTGAGAAACAACACCCATATGTCCCTATTAACTTTGCAATCTGTCTAATCAGTGTACTTACAAAGCCCTCATCACATCTCAGATATTATAGTGATAACAGGAGAGATTAGACAGACTTCAAAGCTGCAAGAGAAATGTGAACGTTGATTCCCAGCCATGATTAATTTGGCCAGAACCTCACACTCCTTTAATTTAATTAAGAACATAAGGAGCAATCAGAGCAGCGACAAAGCAAGAAAGGGGCTGAGCTGGCAGCTGTGGGCAACACGGGCTCCCCAACAGGTACAGATACTCATATGAGATCTGTCAGGATGCCTGGGGAACACACTCTGCTGGGGGCATGCAGGTGATTCATTCACCATGGAAGGAATCCAAATGATTAAAGCATGTGTTTTAGAACTGGAACTGTGTTAAGCCAAATGACCAACTAATAATTAATTACTAGAATTAATGACTAGTAATTATAAAAATTGAAATTAATGCATCTGGCAGCCGCTTGTGAGCACGCTGTCAATGTTGCAGTATGTGTAAAGCAAGTGGTCTGTCAGCAAAAGAGTAAACTTCTGCTTCCAGTGGGCCAAGAGGGACCACGCACTGTGCCAAGACTGCACCCAGCATAAGGTACTATAGGTTTGCACTCTTTTTCCCCTGGGGTAACACACTGATAGGTCAATTCCTCTGGGCAGAGAAGCCACAGCAATGTCATTTGGCCACAAAAGAGAGGTGCTGTGCTGTGAGATAGCTTATTTACGGCTTATTTATGCTTCTTACAGTGATGAAGCCCCTCTTGTCCCTCCTCTGTTGCCAGGACCAGATGTCTCACTTGCATACCCATCTCCTGTGATTCCTGGCTAATATGGGTCTGTTGCATGTACAGCATGTTCTGTTTTACCACTTGGATGCATCATATGTGCAACCTATGCATCTGTCATGCATTGGAGTCACTTCAGAGGGGCATACACAGTCATTCAGCCAACAGTCTCTTTCTGTCCGGCTAAGAACAGCCTGAGGGAATTGGGTGTTGGAAGCGTGAGGCAGTACTTTGGTTCTGGCCTGTGCAAAGTCCTGTGCAGGGACAGTGCATGTCCAGAGGCACATCTGCAGCTACCTCAGCTTAATTTGCTCTGCAGTAGGTGGTATGTGATCAGTATCTTCTTCCAGTGCCTGCAGGAGGGCACCTCCATATAATACACTTGAGATCATGTGAGCACATCTTAGTCAGACTTGCAGTGTGCAAGAAGTAAACTGTATTAAAGTCCTATTAAAAAAAAGGGGGGGGAGGAGAGGCAGGTGTCACTAAATCAAATCAGAATTGCCTTTATTCTGAAAACACATTCTTAATGGAGTCTTCACACAGTTTTAGTAATCAAGTTGAAATTTTGGTAATTCATTTCACACGTCCTGGGCATCTTTGTGTGTGTTTGGCTTACCTAGAAGGCAGTCCTGACCAGTTTAAGGTACATACACATCTAAAAGCTTTGAACAGCCTAGGGCATGAATTTACACTGCCTTAATCGTCATACATTATCTGTTCGTATTTCCTCTCTTGCCCTGTGGCAAATACAATATAACTACTGACTCTGATGCTGCAGGCTTAAGCTGCCTCACACTTAACTGCAGAACAAGGACTTGCTACAGGCAGTCCTTACGCAAAAAAAGTGCAGTAAACGTACATCATGGCTTATCTTAAGGTAAATCAGGTGAGACTGAACTAAAATGTATCTGGCAGAGATTGACATAAAAGTGCCAGATTTCTCTGCCACTTAGATTGAATCAATTTATTACCACAATTTAAGTGCAGTTTTCTTTGTACAAGCTAGTAAACAGAAGTTTCAATTTTACAATTATGGGTATAATTTCCTAAGAAACATAAATCAAAGCAAACCAAACATAGTAACACTTACACTACAATAAGTAAAATCACAAAGATTTTGGTTACATCAGACTTTCTTGTGTAGACAAGGCTTTCAGAGTCCACATGATTTTACATTAATATAAACCTAGCTTGTATCTGTTTAATTTTTATTTTTGAAAGAGATTTTAGTGGATAAAAGTTTCCAAAGAGAACTCCACAGTGAATCAAATTGATAATTTTTAAAAAACAACCGCGATTCAATTTCAGTATCATACACGAATTACATTAAACTTCTGGGGCATATCCATGTTCACAGTTACATGGATACCCCTTTCAGATGGTATTATTTGAATTTTCTCTTGGCTGGAGTCAAGCACCACAGATTTTGCACCTGAATATGCAATTTCTTTACATGTTATGCTCAGCCAGATGGCAGGTCACAGCATTAACCATCCACTTTCCGTCCTCTTTCTGTCTCCAGGAATAGTTGCCAGCAAGCCTCCTTGGTGGTCATTTAAAAAAACCAAAAAAACAACAACTAAAAACCTCCCTTCACCCCCTCCCCGAAAAAAATTCACAGCAAAACACAAACAAACAAAAAACCACCAAACACCAAAACAAACAAACAAACATACATAGATCAAGTATACACAGTATACATAGAGCTGTTTATAAAAATAACAAGGAAGAAGAATGTGTCTGCAGCCATGGTGGCACGTGCAGGTTCAACACATGAAATTGTCCTATCTGCCAAGATTTTGTCTCACCACGAGAAGTGGACTATTCCAGTCCTAGGACCTAGGAAGATAGACATAGATAACTGTATATGAACCCTTGTATGATGAGGAACTGATGAAAGAAGTGATACGTGAAAGATATTGAATCGATGGCTGGGAGAAATGGAATGGCTCCACCCAGGATTCTTGCTCCAATGCCAGGGTGTTGGTCCATCACTGCCAAAGTGCAGGGTGTATGGAGCAAGCAGGTGTTCCTTGCCTGGAGACAGCTGAGGTAGGATTTGTCTGACCAATCTGATCATCTACAAAAGCCAATATTTAGGGAAAGGCTGTTCTAATGGTGTGATTGAGTCTTTTCTTGAGTTATTTCATAGCTGTCCCTGCTTCGAGCAAAAGGTTGGATTAGATGATCTCCTGAGTTCTCTCTGAACTGAATTAAACTATGAACCAGTGATCTGAGCTTATCACTGAGCCTCCCTCCATAGGCAGCAAACAGTAATAGGCACTTGTGAAGAGTGAAGTCTGTTGCTCTACAGTATAAGCATTAAATAGGCATTTTGTGTACCATGCAATGCTGCTTTTTTATCTCAGTTATCAAGTGGTTCCTCTTTTATTTAGAGAAGCCCCCCATGATCTTCTCAGACTTTCTTTTTTGATACTGAAATATCTTCTAATACATCTCACATCACTGTCAGTGTTATCCAGGTATCATAGATGGTGGCAGAATCCAGGTCAGGACTAACTCATGCTGTCAAAATGCTGTGCAATTTTTGTGGAATGCAATGAAGAATGAGGACAGAGAGAAATCACTGGTGATCTGCAGCATCAGTTCACTGGTTGGGTTCAGCCTGTGAGCTGCATTCACTGAAAAGTATCAGTATGGAAAACTAAAGTACAATTTCGGAGAGCAGATACAGTTCACAATCTTGTAATTAATTTGGAGCCATCTGTCCATTTAATGTATTTTTAGCCACATTCATCTCAGTTCTTCATGGCTATGGTGTTCTATGTGTCCCCAAAGCGTTGTAGAATCAAGGCATAGTAAAAAGTGCTGATTTCACTCATAAAGGCTATGAAATAAATAATTATATGGGTGGAGGAACTACCAAAATCTAATTTCCTGTTATTCACTTGCTAGATATCACTCTTGCACATTCTCTTTCTCTGGACTCCCTAATAATGTGACTGATAACATTAAATTCCAGATTTCACTCTCTTGGGTTATATAAAGCAGCACTGATCATGGGCAAGTACTTAATGCTTTGTGTTCTCACTGGTACTTGTGAGAAGCAGCCAAAAAAAGGTTCGGTCATAACCATTTCATTTCAACAGATTGTATCTAAACTGGAGTAAATTGAATTACCAGGAGAAAGTCAGCCCAGCAGGGGTGCTGTAAAAGCAGTGATGGAAGTATTAATGCAGTGGGTCCTAGACCCTGAGTAGGGTTTTTTCTTGCTTCCTGCCCATGACCAAAGGGATTAGAAAATGTGTGAAGTTTCTTAATTGAAAGGAAAAAAAAGAAAGGTGTTTTCAAGAGCTGCATAACTAATCACATCTATGGATCTCCTGAGAGAATAAGATCCCACATGTTCAGTAAGGGGTGAGCTCACCTGCATTGTCCTCCTCAGTGGGATATTGATAGCTTATATTTAATCTAGTAAAAAAAAAAAAAAAGCCAGGGACTATTTTCGATCTTGAGAGCAGTTGATGACAGAGATCACATCTGAGTTCTACGATGTCCCAAACCAGGCTGGTTCCTGCTCCTTATATCAATCCACCCTGTGTCCAGCATTTTCTGGGGTAGGACTTTCTGGCCACACACTATATTTACACTTGAACGGTACAGAGTATTATCATGTACCAAAGCTCAGAAACATGTCCTGTCCTGGGTCTTTCATTTATTTAGTTTAAATATAACTACAAGATTATCCTCCTGTATGCAGTCATGGTAACTTATAGAAATCTTAGTGTTATTCTAGGAGAATAAGTTGGATTTATTTGGCAGAGACAGAATACTTTATTACATAAAGTATAATATGCTTCTTCCATAGCTTGAAGAAAGAGCAGCAATTTGTGGAATCCATTCATCCATCAGATATAAAACTGAAGCAGCAAACTTAGACCAAATAAAATTGGTGGGGAAAATTGTACTATATTTAAGATAATTGTTTTAACTCCAAGGAAAAGTGGCATTTACAATGAAGCCTTAGAACAGCTTTTGGTGGTTTTGTCTCCTTTTTACCATCATATCTCTTGCTAAGAATAAAATTCAGACCAAATTTTTTAACAGACAAATTCACAACAGCTTGTGCATCAGGATGTATTTGGCAGTATCTGTCTGACAGGAATGTTTCTGCCTCCTAGAAAAGTTCTGCTACATATTCATGCATTTCCCATTGAAAGAAACCTGATTCTTGGCCAAAACGAGCTTGTTAGCAGACAGAACAGGAGGGGTCCTTCTCCCTCCCGCACCTCTGATTATCATGGGTTTTGTGTCACACCTGGTCTCTGCAAACAGATGCTCTCAAACCCAAATTACTCTGGTACGGAAATGGTTTATAACTTGAGATATTACCAATTCATTGCATTTTTCCACGATTGTTTTTAGACTTTTATGTAGAATTCATAGCTTGTGGGAGTTTTTTTCAGTACCATCTGTCTATCAGAGGTGACTGAAAAATCTGTGTTTTTAAAAAAGTCCAAAAGGAAGCATGAATTTTTCTTTTAACATGGTTTTTTCTTTTGACAGAGATCTCACAAATATATTTACTATTAATGAAAAACAGGAAATGTTATTGGAAATTTTAATTTGTCTAAAAACACTTTCATCAAGAACTGTTTTCTAGTTTAGTTTTCTGCTGAAATATTTTTTTAAAAGGCTGGAAATACAGTGAGGAGAGTGAAACAATCACAGGAAGGGCTCTGATTTTTTGGGTACTCACTACCAGCTGCTGCTGAGCTGTTTGTGTCTGGGGTCAGTGTGGGAAATAGAGATGGGAATGAGCTTCCATGCGGGTGGGAGCTGTCAGCACTTGCTTCAGAAAGGATGACAGGAGAATTAGGTCTCTAGCCCAACCTCTTGCCTATAGTAGGGCCAGCTCTGAGGTCAGACCAGGCATCTCAAGACTTTACTTAGTCTAGTCTTGAAACACTCCTAGGATGGAAGGCTGCACTGTCCTGGCAATCTGCTTAGATATATGTCTGTCTTCAGGAGGAAGAAGCCTCTATTCATACCCAGGCTGAACCTTGAACCTCAGTCCTTTCAACTCACACTTGTTTCATCTTCACACGAAGCAGCACTGTGAAGAGTCTGGAACCATCTTCTACATATAGGTGTTGGAGGTGACCTTAGGGTCCTCCTGCCAAAGCCATCCCGTTTGCAGCCTAACCAGCCCAGCTCTCAGACCCTCCACTCCAGCTCAAACCATTACACTGCTGCTGGACTGAACTTGCCCCAGTTTATTAACAATGCTCCTGTACTGGGGAAGTCAATAGTGGGCACAGTATGCAGACACAGGGTAACAAGCACTGAGGGCTGAAAAGCTGTCTCCTGAGTACCTGACTTGTGATGAGCCTGTCATGGTCTGAGAGACATGAGATCTCATTTTGTCCCCTCTGTCCCTGTGGCAGTGGCTGCTGCCATAACCCTCAGTGACAGAAAATATATGCATGCACTTCAGCTGTGTCAGGGCAAAGGGGGCTTTGCCAACAGCAGTAATGAGGAACAGGAGAAGGTCACGCACATGTCCTCTTCTCCTTCCCCAGCTATCAAGGGCGGTAATTTCCAGTGGGCAGGAGGCTGAAAAACATCAGTTCTCATGTAAAGTACTTTGCTATAAACTTCAAAGTGCTTCCCAAAAGGAAGTTGGATTGCTATTTCTGGTTTACAAACCAGGAAGCTGAGGAAAAAGGGAAGGAAGTATTTTGACCAAATTGATCTAGCAGCTGCTGGCAGAGGTGGGCAGAGACTCTAAGTGCTCTCCATGTACTCTGCTGCCTCTCAGAGCAGGGACACTCCATGGTTGCTTGATGGCTGGACACGATGGCAAATTCTCACCTGGAAATCAGGCTGGTAACATGATAACAACAGCCTTCAAACTGTGCAGATTTGTGGCTTCAAAGCACAAGTGCTGATGAGAAATACCATGAATTAGTCATCATCTTATCAAAAATACTTTATTTATGAAAGTAACAATTATACTATACAACCTATATTGGAAGTACATTGAATAATTGCTAGAATAAATACAGGCAATTAATTCAATCTTTTTATAGAATGAGAAGATTTATTTGACATTTGAATGTTAAACCAAGCTTTAACTTACATCATAAATAGTTAAAAAGGCAGTCAAGTTTTTTTTTTATTTTTACCGTTTCTCTTGTTGGTTTTTTTTAATACTGTTCTATTTTGTAATCAACATGAATCAATTCTCCAATCATTAATATTAGTATGTCTTTCAAGCAATCATGTACCTCAAGATAATCAGACAAATAAGGTAGTGTGTGTGCAGTTCATTCTACAGCAGAATCTACTCATGTCTGCATAAAAAAGAGAAGCTAAAAATGCTTCTAAGTTCTTTAAGCATCATATGCTGATTTCTGCTTTACCACAGTGCTTTTAATACCAGAATCTAAAAAGGGCAGCTGGTTTTCTGTTGCTCTTTATAAAGTATATTAAGGCTCAATGCCACATTCCTTTGGCTGGTGAAGGATTGCAGAATTTAGTCCTGAATATTATTTCTCAAAACCATGGTCCAAAATAAATGTCCAAGGCTGATTAATAGGCACCAAGGAAGTGATGAATTTGCTAAGCCTTGATGTTCTCTGATAAAAAATTGGCTTCTTTTCTGGTAGATATGCCACTAATTTCTGGGTGCAGTACTGGGGTCTGTATTACACTGGATGTCACAGAAGCTGATGTTTGTATTTTCTGTAAACTATATGAAGGGTACTGCAGAAGTTTTATAGTACAACACACACATTTTGAAAGTGTTGATAATTTTTCCTTCCATGTATTTTTTTTTAAAATAAAAAATCTCAACTATCTGCTTGATACTAGCAGATTATTAACAACTATGACCATCAGTGAAGTCAACAGCAGTTTTGGGTGCCCAATATTTTTCCAGATCAGAACTTTTTGACTCCTCAGGTCCCATATAAAATCAGTGGGAGTCTTCCTACAGCAATGTCTTTTCTAGTGGCACGAAGGCCTGCCTTGCCTTATGGTTTATTGTGTATGCCAGGGATATTAAGCTCTCAGCAGAGAAGCATATTTCCCTTTAACAATGTTCTCTAAATAAAAACCCCGAATTGCACATATCTACCCCTTTGGCCTTTTTTTTATGCACAAATATGCTTGTATGCAAAACCTGACAATGTTGGGCCTTTCCTAATAAATGTCTTAAAAGAGCACATTTAAACACTTTTTCACAGAAATAACCATTCATTAGTTGAAAAAATGCAGAGAGACTTTTTATTCTTTCTGTTGTGAACAATATCATTTCAGGAGAAATTTGGGAGGAGAACATATGATTTTTTGTCCCTAAATATATTTAAAAAGGCTAAAGAACAAAATGTTGGGGAGGCAGCTTTTTTTGGCAGATAGTAAAATATAAAATATGTGATTTAAAAAAAAAGTTGGCTTAAAAATACACACACAAATAATACAATAATATAAAAATACAGCTCAGCCAATGGCCTCTTAAAATTTACCTTTGGCATTACATTTGGCAGCCTAAAACAAAAGACCCTTCCTATAAACAGAACTATAAAAAAAGAGACGTTCATAAATTAGGTTGCAAGGGGTTGTAAGGTCCTTTTCTCAATTCTCCAAACTCCTTTCCTTTCTGTCCACACACATAAGCATGACCAGTGAGGTATATAGAACATAACACTGTCAGGCGTATGCACAATAAAAAAGTGCATAAACATAGAAGTTCTCCCATTTTCTTGCAAACAGGTCGAAACTGTGTGGTTTGTGTCTTCCTCCCCTTGGAAAAAAAAAAATTGTTTTTTCTTACTTTGGCAGGATGAAAATGAACCCAGAGGAATATAAGTGTCCTATTCCCAGCAGCAGTGATCCATTTCCCTTGGCAACATATGTCTGATGCCACAGATACTACAAGGTCGTTGGGTTGCTTTACAACTCTGGGTAACTTCCCACGGAAACATCATACGTCTAGCACCATGTCGTAGTGTTGTTGCTCTTTCTTCCGCCTGCCACATTTGTTGATAAGAACCATGTACAAAGTCAAAAGCATAACCCAGTAACATGCATAGAGTATTGTGCCAATGATGAGAACTGTCTGTTTTGCCTCAGAAAATGGCTTTTTTGATTCCTTGTAAATAGTGAAAATTACGCCACCTAGGAGGATTGTAAACCAAATGGAGACTGGAATGAGTCCTATAAAATTAACTACAATGGTTTTCCTTCCTGACGTGCCCCACCCTGCTTTGTTTATCGTGGCAATTGCAAACATCTTTGCTGGCAGTAAACTTGACATGTACAACACTGAGTAGAGTGACATGAAAACCATGACAATGTTGCCCCTAAGGAAGCTGGCAAAGGAAGACTTTATAAGACCAACTAACTGAACTGTCAACAGGAAGAGGAGGATGTTCCAGATTTTTCCCCTGTAGAAGAGCTGAATGACTGTGGCGATAAGGAAAAAAGGAAAGAATCCAGTGATTACAGCTTCATAGGTCATCCACAAATGGTGCTTGTGGAACCACATTGCATTATAAAGCCACTCTCTAAAGTAGGATTTACTCCAGCGGGTCTGCTGATTCAGCCACCTGAGATACTCTATGGGTGTTTCGGTAAGGCACTTGGATCTAGCGGTGTATTTTGTTGCATAGCCCAGACTAAGCACTCTGTTAGTTAGATGCCTGTCATCTCCAAAGCTGCACTGGGAGCCCATAAATTCTTGATTGTACCAATCTTCCACAAATTCATGGAGTAGAGAGTTTCTGTACATTCCCAGAGGTCCACTGATGCACTGTACACAGCCAAAGTAGGACTGACAGGCTCTTTCTATGTTAAATGCCATCCAGTATCGCACGCTGCTCAGAAAGGAGATCCAGGAATCATATTTGTTCAAAATCTGCAAAATAAAAAAGGTTTTCATTTTAGATGAGCTCTTGAGACAGAAAATATGCACACTGGATTGATAAGAAATTTGTAGAGACTAGAGCACCATTGGACTAAATGTGGTGGGAGTCCCACTCCTGCATCCAAGTCATGGCAAACCCAGGAGTTACACAAACAGCTCAGCCAGGACATTGACAGGAAGGGTGAGATGAAGTCTTCAAGAGTATGTTCTACCAAGATGTTCTTTTTTTCCTCACAACTTTTCCTTTCTCCACCAAGAAACTTCCTTCTTTTCTGTGTCATTCTTCCTTCCCCTTTGGCCCCACTTAAAGACCTGCTGGACGCAAACCTTCCTGAGAAGAGCTGACCTTCTACTACTCTTCCCCCTGTACACATCTTTGGGACTCATGGGACTTCTTCCAACCTCCCTAGAGCTGTGCAGGAGCATGAGAAAAGCAGAGCATATGATCTTTGCCCTACATTTTTGGTATAAGACCCCAGAGGTTTCACCCTAGACTGTGTCCCCATATCCAACATTAGGCCCTCTGAGGAACAACTTGTTCTAACTCTGCAATACCAGCCCTGTTACTTTGTCCCAAGGCATACGATGATATTTCAGTAGAGTCTGCAGTCCTTTGGCCTGCATAAAGGTTTCAGTCTTTCTCTTCTGTACAGCCCAAAGCTCACCTGAAGCTCAGACCTACACTTAAAATACAGCATAGACATAGTCCAGGAGTCTGACCACTCAATGGAGGCATGAGAGCCTGCAGATGCACAAGTCTGTGGTTTCTCTCCCAGGTTCTCAGCACACACCTTGTGCTGGAGGATGTGGCAAGGAAGTGTGTGACAGGGTGGATGTACCAGCTTTGAATCTATGTCTTCTCAGTGTGGGGATTTTCAGGGAGACCTGTGGCCTTCTACAACTAGAAAGCATTGCCCTGCAACTAAAAAACAATAGTCTATTGCTCTGATGGCCCTAATTTCTGTGAGGTTTGAAGGCCATGGGCCAATCTTGTATCTGTTTCAATTTAATTCCAGAACATTTTAGAAGCAGCGGGGGCTTGAAGACAAGCTCAAGACTGGCTTAAATGTGTTTTGTGCATGCTGGAAAATGAATTGGGGAAAAAGAAAAGCCCAGAGCCTTCATTCTGTCACCTTTCCTCACAGAGGACACATGTCCTTTGCACCTCCCTGCAGATGCTTTACTGTCACAGCTGAACCTGTACTGCCTCCCTCCACTTGTACTCACATATGCCTGGCACCTCACATGTGAATGGTGAGCGTGACACCTGGATTGTGGTCAGTATAGAGCTCCAAAGTTATTCAGGTTTCTGTGGAAATCCTAATTTCTGGAGTTAAGAGTCACATGCCTGAAATACTTCTGACTGCTGGGGTGTTTGTTAGTAAATGCTTGCTTATATAGAAGGCCCTTTCTTCTCCATTTTACCTAAAAAGCCCAACTGAGTATGGGGGGCTGATTCTAAGACAAAGTAAAATATTCATATGCGTTTTTCTTTACAAAGTGCAGTATCAAAAGGAACCAACAGTCTTTTGCTGTAGTTGTCAGCCAAACTTGGCAATGCTGGAAATCCTAACAGATGTGGAGTTGGTCTGACGTGGGAGTTTTCCACTGCCCTGCCTGACAGAGATGCAGGAGAAACCCAGCAACACACAGAGGGCATAGTGCACAGCATTTCAAAATGGCTTTTATTTCTAACAATCTTGGCTGCCAGTAGTAATATAATAGAAGTACTTGAGGTGCTGGACATGGCTTTGGGAGATCTGATCTCATTTTCCTGCTCCCCTATAGTTTTGATTTGATACCTTGGGCAAGTAGTTATACCCAGAGACTCAAAGATGCCACAAGTCCTGACAATGCCAGTGCCCCACTTTTTACATATATGAGGCAGAAAAATATTTGCTTTTTTGCTGTGAGTGTTAAAACCATACAGTGCTCACATCCAATAATAAGAGTTTCTGTTCAATGAACAGAAAGATCAAGGTATGATAAGAGCCTCTGTAATGGTATAATTTGTTACATATATACATATAATCTATACACATCTAGTACCTTCAATGCTATTCCAGGCAGGGAAATCTGTTGCAATGAAAATAATTGCTGAAACCCCTCTGTTAGTGTGAAAATTATTGTACTAACCTGCACATCACCTCCAACTCCTCCAACCATTGGATCTTCTTCTAAAACCTTTACCATCTCCACTGATGAGGCTGGATCAAGCATTGTATCTGAATCACAGACCTACAAGTAAGATAAAACAAGAACAAAAATGGGTTAAGGAGTACAGTAGAGAGGAAAATAAAAGTCATGTGAGTGGTTATAATGACTCTAAATGCATATTCTCCTGAATGCAACTAAATCTGACTTTGGAGACTGCACTGATATTTCTGTTAAAGGCCGCTTGTATCAGGCAACAAGGAGTGGTGCTGAATGAAACAGAGAGCTTGTTAAGGCTGTGACCACAAAAAATCCTCTCTTCTGTATCAGCTCTGTTTGTTTTACTGGCACACCGGGCTGGCTTCTTCAAATAAGATATGGGACACTGTAGAGTAAGACAGTGTTTGTGGGTGTGCGGCAGATTCCTGTTGAGCCCTAGCATAGGGTTTCCCTGCATCAGCTGCCCTGTTGGAGCACCCTGGTCAAATGTTTCCCACTGCCATATGAGGGAAGGAGTGGGGAGTTAAATTCCAGGCACTTGTTATAAAAAAGAAAAAAAAAAGTCCAGTAGGAGTCTGGGAAGAAACCTAATAGTTCTTTCACTCACAGAAGGCTTTAGCAATTCATGTAAAATATGTATCTTGGATTCCAGCACAAACTAATTTTTAATTTTAGACGTATGGTGTGTTATTAGTAGTGCAGGGATTTGACATCTGATATATAGAAATTATTTGCTATTTTTCTCTGGCATTCTAATAAAAAAATATGTAAGGCCAGAAGGATTGAGTCCTGAAGTTCAGTACTCCACAAGACCAGGGCAGAAATAGATGACACACACAAGGCATTTCAGCTACACAAACACTCCTAGTCAACTAAACACTGTGTACATTAGGAAATTGGCTTTCCCCTGGAGAGTAGGAGGAGGGCTCAGACGGGCTGGCCGGTCTGCGAGGCAGCTGGCATTGCTTTCATTTGCTCTGAGGAGAACAGCACGGGCTGCAGCCTGTTTAAAACAAGTGAGTGTCTCCTTGTCACAGTTGCTGGTGCTGAAAGCATTGCCCACATCATTTCACAGACGCCTACGAACTGGAGCAGAGACTGTCCCAGAAACACCCCTCTGACTGTCTGAATCCTGACCTACAAATTCTCATACCGCTTCCACTTTGTCCCCACATTGATTTCCCTGACTTCAGATGGGGTTGGTAGGAGCTAAAGTCAGTAGCTCTGCATGAACAGCATATTAAGACAGATTCTGCTGAGGCTTTGTATCAGGTATCCTAATTTTGGTGCCCTTTCATGAAACTTTCGATTCAACCTAAGCCCTCTCACTCCAGGGAGCAGTAACCTTCATGTCTGATCTATAAAAGGGGAGGAGAACATTTTAAGGCTCTGCTATAAACCAGACTCAAGAGGAGAGGTTACCCAGGATAGTCAGGCGGCATAACTTGGGCTGCAGCCGAGAGTCTGCCAACATGCTCCCCTCCATGCTTGCTCAGAGGGGGCCAAGAGGATAAAGGTGATGAAAGTTCTCATATTTCCATCAGGAGAAAAGCCACAAGAACATCCAGCTCACACTAACTTCATGCATCCTTCTTTCCTCAAAGGACTCATCCCAAGGAGCACCTTTGTAACGTGGACAAGGTGTGCCCCCAGTTTTACTGGAAAGCTGTCATCAGTGGCAGCAAAATAATTCTGCTGAAGAGAGGAAAGGATACCTGTATTTTTACCAGGGGCTTCCTGGAAAGACCTGCTGCTGACTGTTTTTGCATAGGTAATCTATAGTTTGCTGAATTCCCAGGGTGCTCAGGCAGCATTAGGCATCGCATTTCTTGTGATCATGAGCGGTGGGTTTGGATCAGCTCCCTCCCCAGCCCCTCTGCTTTCCCACCAGCATCTGTCACTAAGTAGTCCCCCCCCCCATCAGATGCATTTATCTATAGCAGAAAGGCCTGCCCATGAGAACCCTCACTAATATGAGATGAGGAATCCTTAAAACACTGGATTTATTTACAAGTTACCATAACATGTCCTGAGAATGCCAGCACAGTGGACATGGCTGGGTTTCTGGAACAAACCTAACAAGCCATCATTTTTCATCTGGTTGAGGTTTTTTCATGTGAAAAGAGGACACTCCCAGAGAAAGACAGACACTAAGGAACACAAAACACACCAAGGTCTGCCCAGCCAGGGGTGGCCCAGGACAGCCCAAGAGGCAATTTGCCATCTTTCCACATAAGAGCTGAGTGACCTCAAAATTACTGCCTCCTTGGGTCACAGAGTTGCATGAAAGGGATGGTTAACCTTAAGTGAGCAGTTCAGATACTTTTTGTAGCCAGTGACAGCTTATCCAAGGTGCTCTGAGAAGTTCATACTGTGCTGGACTGTCCATACAGGTACCTCCATCAAACCAAGATGAATTGCACATTGGCTGCCCCAACCAGCTCTGCACTGATGATACCTGCCAGTTTAACTCTTCCACCTGATTACTTTCAGACCAGTAACCTCCTCCAGGATGGATAAAAGCCTTCACAGCAGTTTCAGGTATTTAATGAGACACTAATAAGCAACAGCTTGGTATCTGCACTGGTCTGACAGCTTATGATTGCCTGTCCATAACCAAAGTGTCTTTTAAGAACCATACGATTTCAAGGCCTACAATTTCTGGGTGGGCAGTGGTGCTGAATGGTCCACTTTTTTAAGTGTTTGATCATTGATGAAGATTGCTTAGCCCCTAATATGTTAGGCCTGTTTAAAGTAATTTACCCCGAGTCCCCCTAAAGAACCTTTAAAATATCTCAACCTTCATTCATTCATAAAATGAAGCCACATTTTAGCTGCATTGCTTCATGACTGTGTAGTAGCCAGGGCCATCAAGGTGCTGCATTTCTATTACAGATGTGACTGTAAGTATGATTGTGGAATTAGTCATTACTGCAGACTTTGCTCACAGCAGCATTACAGTCCCTGACAAATTCATTAGGACTTCTAAGCCTGGTCAGGAGTGTTAACTAACCAGAAATACCTCTTCCATTTTCTCAGTTTATACTATGACTGTTGAAATACAAACATTTTTTCCAGGTTCCCTGAAAAATGCAAGAGCTGGACTGAGGTAGGAAACTTGCAGTGAATCAGCTTCCTCTCTGCTTTCTCTCTCTGCAATCTGGTACTTCTGTGTTAAGTGATTATAAACCCATGCTAAGAAAGAAAATCAGCTTTTTTATCCCATCTTAGTTCCTCACAGCACAGAATCAAAGTGCAGACAATGGAGAGCTTAAGCCCATTGTTTTCAGAGAGTAAATCAGTTTCAGTTTGGGAAGTGGTAGGGGATGGGTTTTAAATCTTCGCCTTACTCTCCCAGCTCCAATAACAGAGTGGTTCCTGGCATTCTTCAGTTCCTGCCCCTCCTGTGTATGGAATAATTGCTGCTCTCAGCCCAGCTACTGGCAGCTTCTCCATGTCCCTTGGACACTGTGCACGTGGATGCTGTGCTATGAGGAGTGTGCACACACCCACCCACACAAGGCTGGGCACAGACCCCAGAAACACATAAGGCGCAGCCATGCAGCTGTTCTGAGCCAGCAGAGAGCATCTCACTGGGAGCTGCTCCACTGGAGGAGGCTGCTGGATGCTCTGAATTTAGGAAAAGGTGGGAAGAAGTGAGGATGGTTCATTAGGAAGAACATGTCATATTCAGTGGGGTTGGTCAAATGAGCCTTATTGATCTTGAGTGATAAGGAAGGGACCTCAGTGTCCAGCTGGAGATCCTGATCCCACCCGCCTTCCTCCATACATGACCTCTTCCGCTCCACAATCAGCAGAGCTGTTTGCAGGAGTGAGAAGCGCTCCCATGTAAGTAAGGCAAAAACACAGACAATCTTTCAGGGGATCCAAGGCAGCTGGGAAGAAATGTGCCTCTGCTGCTTTGAGAACAGGGAGTGAGGACCCAGCCTAATTGATTTTTGAGTGAATAGTGTCATAAGGGCTTTAAAGGCCAAGTTGCGGTGAGTGAGGTAATGCAACTGTAAGTGATGAAGCAAAAGCTCCTTCAGGCTTTAGCTGAAGAAATCTTTCTTTTAAATCTGCACATTGACCCTTTTATTGAATACTCCACACAGCCTTTGATACCTTTAAAATATCCTCATGTTTTTTACAGACTCTACCACTACTCTGAGATATTTCCTAGTGCCATCAAATACCTGTCTGTCTGCTCACATATGGGGCCACTAACAATCTCACAAATTAAAGCCTTATCCAAGATCTTGACCTACAGGAGCAGAGATGAGGTTTTCAGGAGGCCACTGGCTTTGTCTGAAGCAAAACCATTTGGATCAGGGAGCAGTACTGGAGGCTGGGGAAGGATTTTGGACTTCTCCAGTAGCTGGTGCACAGATTTAACATAGTCACAGATAGACTGGCCATTTTAAAAGCTAGCAAAATACCCTTTTAACGGTCAAGCTGTTTCCAAACAGACTGAAAGGAGCACTGTGTTCATCAGGGACTAGGATGGCCTCTAACATGCTGCACAAAATATACAAAAGCTGCTTTCTTTCAAAGTGTGTTTGAATTGGCACTGACCTGATGCTCTAATACCTACCTGTACATAATCCACGCTTCTCCCCAGTGCTTTGAATGCTGTGTACATTACTTCTCTTTTTCCACCCCATTTCTGCATGATGCAAACACTTTTGTTGGACAGGACCAGCTGAGATACGTGTTGCATGCTCTCTCTGTGAGACTCATCTGTCTCACCCGGACCTTTGTCATGGAAGTTATTACTCCAGACATAAGTGGCACATGTGTCCCTACCCATGATTTCAGTGAAAATGTCCATCATGTAAACGTCGTCTTCTGAGTTCCCATCAATGACCATAACAACTTTAATTCCAGGGTAGGTCAATCTTTTCACAGAAAGTAAACATTTTCTTAAGTAGTCAGGATCCTCTTGATAGGCAGCAATACAAAGGGCAACTGTTTTGTTCAGCTTGATTGGAGTCTCTAGCGACCGTTTCATTTTCCTGTGTTCTAGGTAGGCAAACAGGCTTTGGATGATGAGATGTGATGCCAAGATAGCACCATAGAGTCCAAAGGAGAAGTAGTAGTTGTCTGTTTGGATGAACTGGTAGCCCACAATGTAAGCAGCGGTGATTCCCAGCAGGAGGGACACCCCGAAGAGTGTGGTTCCAAGTATTCTCAGGATACATATAAACCTCTCACAATACATCTGCAAAGAAGTAGGGAAATTGTTAGCAGAGCCACAAGTTACTGATATAAGACCTTTTAAGGAATGCATGTGGCTACAACCCAGAGCTCGGTGTCAATAGATACACCCTGAGCTTCTGGCTCACAGACTTGCAGCATCGCCTTGCTCAACTCAACATCTCTTTGCAGTACTTTCTCCACGGAAAGTACAATCCAAATACACTTAATATAGCAGAGATGTTTGTTATTTGTAATGTCCTCACAGAAGGTGCTGTCTGTGTCAGGACCTTATTTTGGCAGCCTGGCCTTGTTGGATGAGATGCTCTGTCATATTACCCTAAGGGGGTTGGAGAAGGGGCTTTTGGGCCACCACTCGCTTCATGCAGTCACAGGCAAGTGGAGTAGCTGAATGTCTGGGCAGCCCCTCTTCCTCCCCCCTTCATGTCATGACTGCATCCCACCCTGAATTGTTTCTGTCGCTAAGTTATGTTTGCAAAAATATTGGAAAGACATTCTTAAAACAGATGTCTGAATATATTTATAATTTTTAAAACAGATGTCTGACTATATTTATAATTCATATTTATATAATCAGACATCTGCTTTAAAAAGTCTTCTCAATACCATTGAAAAATGCATTATTCATACATTCGTGTACATAGATATATGCACACGTGAGTATGTGTGTATAGGAGCTAAATCTTGACTGAGATTAAGTCTGTGGCAAAAATATGCATACATTTAACAGAGCCAAGACTCCACCCTGTACTCAGAAATTCATTAGGACATCAGTTGATTCTGAACACTTCTACATTTTTAGGTTACCTGGCTGTAAAATCTTCTAACCTAAGCTCTGGGTTGTTGAGGAACTGGCTGGCATTGAGGGTGCTCTGGTGTTCTTGAGACAAATAGTGTAGACAGGCAGCCAGGTGGACTATATTGCCACGTAACTGCTTTCTGTTGACAATCACATGAATCATTTTAAGCAACAGCTCTCTCAGATTTACAACAAGTTAATGACAATGTTTTCTGTCAATGGATGCATTTTATGTGAAGGACATACTATAGATAATATCTGTTTAAGGATAACTCAACAAGTGTGTTGCAAGTCAATAAAGCTCATGCTTGAATATTTTGCTGAATGAGGTCCTCCCAGAATAATGGACTTAAAATTTGTGTCTTCTTGCTATTATTCATATTTTCCCTGCTGCTATCATCTCGCTCATTTGCTGATCATATTTGTTTCACCATCTGTTGGCCAAAGCTGAAGTTGGAACAGGACATTCTGACATCATATATGTTTTTAACTCTTACTTGAAAAATTACTACCAAGCTGCAGCAGCATAGCTGTCATCAATTATAAATGCCTGAAAAGTTACAGGCTTGGAAAAAAAAAAGTCAACACAGAATCACTTACAACATAAAAATAAAACGAGACAAGCATGAAGTTTGAGGTTACAAAGACTTTGCTTTTTTTCCACTGGCTATTTAGGGTCTTAAATTTCAAGACAGGAGGAAGCCTCTTAAGTGTATATTTGGAGGCACTGTAAAAGAAATCGGACCCTATCTTTATGACTTCCTTGAATACTTATGGTTGGGCTGTGACAGGTGCTGTAATCATCCACCAGCAAAAGGGACCATCCCTGCCCTGGCCTGTCTGAAAATTTTTCGCAGTGGGGGTTATAAAGAAGCCTAATAAAAGATAGCTTATGCTTACCACCACTATATGTGAACTAAAACCCAGTGCCCAAAATAGACTTGTTTTAGAAAACAGATTAAGTAATGGATCCCCTCTAGATCACCTTAAAGTGAAATAGCCTGTGCGTTTACTAATCCCTTAGGCATGCAAAATGTCGCAAACATGAAGGTAAATATCTCATTAATGGTGCAGTTGTACTTTACCATTTGAGGTCCACTATTTCTTTTCTCTTGCCAGAAATAGAATGTTCATATTAATGAAAAGGAGCCAAAGTCTGCTTACATTAAGAATTATGTGGCTGAAATAAATGAACCACTTCTATGGGTAGAGGTCACAGGATTTAAATTAAGATCTGGAGTGGTTACATTTGACTGACTATATACTATACCAGGCACCTTTAATACTAATTTGCTATTGCTTTTCTCTACATATGAAGAGCTTCTTCAAAAAAGTAAAACAAAAGTAATTCTCTGATCTTGTCATTATAGGCCAGCTCCCCTCTGTTGCAAAACCCCAGTCTTTTAAGTTCAAGAAATGGATTTCTGGTGCTAATAAAACAGCAACTTTTTTCTATCCTTTCACTGACATCCGTATGAAAATAAATGGTGTTTTGATCTAAATTCCTGGCTTTCATCAAAGAAACTTTCCTCTTTGTATGTGCAATTGAGGTTTTTATGTATAATCTTTTAACTGACTGAATCTCAGGGAAACTCTGGAAAAAGTTGCTCAGTATTCTCAAGCTTTAACACGTGAGCTATTGACAGCTTGCCCAGCAGAAATGATCTTTATCAACTTGAACATGCCCAAACAATGGCAAAGAAGCCAAAAACTCTCCACCCTGCTCCAGTAATCGAGCCAAGAACTTAAAAGGAAATGATGCTTGTACAAGTCTGGGACCAAAAATGAACTGCTGAGTCAAATATTAGCACCAAGGGTAGAGAGTAGTTGCATTAGAGATTTTAAGGTCAGACAGTGCTGTTACGAGCACCTAGCCTGGCCTAACACACTGAAATATAATAATTCCATTTTGCAATTTGGGCACCTGGATCCTTTTGAGGCACCTTCACCTAACCTTGTGGTGCTGAACCCAGTACGAGCTTTATGCAGCCTCCAGCAAACAGACTCAAGGTTTGTATAAACAAGATGAGTGTATGTAAAGAGGCTTCAAAGTCTACTAATGAGCAATTTGTTGTCATGATGTTGCAGCTGTGTATGTTCATGGATGGAGCTGAGCAGCACTCACCAGCACATCTAATAGAAATGAAATGTGAAAGCCATATGCTAAATCCTAATGCTGTGAGGCTGCTGCTGATTCAGGCCCACATTTTGATTCATCAACCAGTCTCAAGTGTATATGTGCCTCTGGGGGAGACAGTGTACCTTTCTTTGGAGGCTTCTATGGAAAAGCATAGCCAAGAAATGAACTCTTGCATGTACTCGACATCAGTCTACCTAGTGAACTGTTTGGCATTGGGTCTCTTTTGGTACCCTGATGGAGCCACAAAAAGAGTACTTTTCTCTCACACCCATGATGAAGGAGAACTTAGTCTACATTAATATTAAAAACTGGCATGACTAAAAGTTGTAGTCTTCTAACATTATTTTCAGAAAAAAAAAATCAGGTTAACAAATGACTGATTCCTACCCTGTTTGAAAGAATTCTCACCTATTAATGCCAAACACTTGAAGACATTTTAAAAAATCCCAACCATAAGATGCAAAAGTCAGTATCTATCCAGGAGACAACAGTACAAATTCAATCACAATTGTGCTCATTTTTTGCCTGTATTTGATCTGGCTAGATGGAGTTAATTTTTCCCATAGCAGCCCTCATAGTGCTGTACTTTGTATTTGTAGCTAGCAAGCTATTGAGAACACACCAGTGTTTTGACTGCTGCTGAGCAGTGCTCTCAGTGCTCCAGGCTGTCTCTCCAAGGTTTCCCCCTCACCAGTTTGCAAGGGATGGGCAAGATCTTGGGAAGCGACATCACCAGGACAACTGACTCAAACTGACCAAAGGGATACTCCACAGCACATGACATCCACTCAGATATAAATGCTAAAAGGAGAAGGAGGGGAAGGCATTTACTATGGCTTTTTTTTTTCCAGAGCAACTGCTACTTGTACTGAAGCCCTACTTCCAGGAAAGTGGCTGAATATCACCTGCTGATGAAAAGTAGAGAATCAATCTTTTGTTTTCCTTTGCTTCCATGCACAGTCTTTGCTTTCTTAAGCTGCCTTTATCTCAACTCACAAGGTGTTTTTCCACCTTATTTTCTCCACCCACATCCTGCTTAGAAGTAGAGTGATAGAGCAGCTGGGAGGGCACCATGCAGCCAGCCAAGGTCAACCCACCAGTCCCCTTAACCTATAAAGGTTCAAAAGAGCTATGTGTCTCTCTAGACATCTAGGGCTATGGTCACGTCAGCAAATAGTTGAATACTACTGGAACAGATCTGCAAAGAGGAACACCTGGTGCTGAGGGCCCAAATCCACCCTTCATACATTTTCATCACTCCATGGACTAAAAACATGAAAAGTGTCCCCTAGGGGTGCAGTTTCTAGTGTTGTCATTCACCTGCTGGGTAACCTTACGTAAGTGAATTCACCTCTCTGTCTCAGCTTCCTCACCTGTAAAGTGGGAATCATCATCATGCAGGAAGTTTTTGAAGGTCTACAAAACCCTTCATAAGTCCTAGGTTACTGAAATTTTTTAATCTTACTCTTTCTGGTGTGATATGGGATCCACTGGTTCTCTAGTTACTCAACACAGCACTTCCTATTCTCCTTGCCTACTGACTGCCTGAAGGTAGTCAGTGGGGATTTGCCTGTAACAAAATGCAACCCTTATTCAGCAGGATGCCTGAGATCAGTGAGGTTGGCACCGTAACAGCCAACACACATGGCTGTAAGTGCATACAGCTATCAAGGGCTATTTTGCACACAACCAAAGGAAGAATGCCATCTTTATAAGCCTTAAAACCCTCCTCCTTAATTATGAGCATAATAGCATTGGCTTCAACAGAGCAGCTGCTTCAATGACATGAGTGTGTGTGACTGTGCTGCACACACTGTATCTGGCCCTACACACATATACTCTATGTGTATACACGGTGTTGGAGGCTTACAATTTTTCAGCCAATATTTAGATTCATTATTAGCTCTATTTTGGTGGCAAATTAAAACATTTATCCTTGGAGTACAAATGATTCTAGGTACACATTAATTACTAGCCTAAAGTAGCTGTACAGATTGCCTCTTCTATTCTACAGCCTGCAGAGAGGAAACTGAGAAGTTATGCTCCATCTGTACATATTTATTACAGCACAGTTACCATATCTGGTACTTTTGGTTATTTATCACTTCCAGATTTTGTTATGCTATTGATCCTCTGGAAAGGGCGCATATTAGACTAAAATTAACTCTAAGGTTAAGTTTAAAGTAAAGAAGAGGATTACTAATGATGACAAAGTGTATCTCTGTGCACAGGCTTTGATCAGCAAATCAAGAATCTCCTGCCTGTTCAATGTATGTTTCCCACTAAACTGCCCAAATTTAGTCTCTTACAGGTTTGAGTAACCAATATGGAATGAATTTTACAGCTGCTGGTTGGATTTGACCCTAATGTAGATAGTAATACAATTGTTAAACTAACAAAACCAACCAACCAAAACAAAACAAAAATCCCAGACAAATGCTCTAAGAAATAAATGAAGGAGTAAATCATATTGATATTCAGATATTTTGGATTGTGATTAAACAAAAATCTTGTTTAGAATATTTTCTGGTTGCTGGTTATGAAGTCCATGGGTGTACAAACTTGACTATTTCTTTACTTAATCCAGCAAATAAATATTTATTTGATGTACCCAGACTATTATCTTGCAATTTGATTATAAAGCACAGGTCACACCTTGTTAGACTTAGTCTAACAGTCCCACTACACTGAATGGGGGACTACTTTGCTGCTTTATACACTAATCCTGAATAGCGACACACTGAAGCAAAAGTCCTTTCATGCCACAAATATGAAGAGATGAGTTTTTTGCTAGTGAACTTGCATGGAAAACTCCACTGAATCCAACAGAGTGTTCTTCCCTACTGAGAAAACTTTTCCCCAGGTTTTTCTGTGCTTGCATACAGGGTAAGAAAGATTTACTACCCAGAAATAAAATCCTGGCTTTACTGACACTAGAGACAAAACTCCTCTAGCCTAGGGGGTGGTGAATTTTGCAGTTTTTTGGGGAAAGAGAATATATTTGCCATTACCCTCTGATGAAGTAACCTAACCAGTCCCCAAAAGAACCCCTGAGGCACCCATGTTACACACAGTGTGTGCTTTTGAAAAAGTGCATGGGTGCCAGTGGAAAAACGATCCTTGAGGAAGGAGATTATGAAGATGAATGAAATGCAGAAGAGCAGCTAAGCCCTGGGAGATGTGGGATCGCTGCAGCCCTGAAGAATCACAGAATTGCTGGGGTTGGAAGGGACCTCTGAAGATCATCCAGTACAAACCCCCTGCCAAAACAGGGTGATCTGGAGCAGGTGACACAGGAATGCATCCAGGTGTGTTTTGAATGTCTCCACAGAGGGAGACTCCAAGACCTCCCTGGGCAGCCTGTTCCAGTGCTCTACCACCCTCAAGGTAAAGAAGCTCTTCCTTATGGTGGGGTGAAACTTCTCGTGTTTTTGCTTATGGCTATATCAACTCCTGTTGTCACAGGGCACCACCGAAAAGAGTCTGGCACTATCCTACTGGCACCCGCCTTTGCGATATTTATGTGCATTGATGGAATCCTCTCTCAGTTGTCTCTCCTCTAGACCAATAAGACAACGCCCATCAGGAGTGTTGTACTACGCTGGGGTCCTCTCGGGGCAGGGAAACGGGGGAAATTCCCTCTCAAGGTCCATCTCGCCCTCCTGCCAGCACTGCCATGGGGTCTGGCGCGGTGGGTCTCGGCCGNCCTCGGGAAGCGCGGAGCCGCGGCGGGTCGGGAGCGCTGGTTTCCCCGCGCCGGGGCGGGACGCCAGCCCCACGCCTCGCCTCCCTCCTCTCCTCTCCTCCCTCCGCCCGGTCCCATCCCTCCCGCCGCCCCGGCCCCCGGTGCACAGGCAGGGCACGGCCGGACACAATCCGGCCCGGGCTCTCAGCTGGTCTCGCCTTCCCCTCTGGGCTCAGCGGGGCAGCTGCCCAGCCTGTGCTCGATTTTAATTTGGGGGTTCTGGGGGACGTTTTGGTTTTGGTGGTGGTTTTTTTGTTTTTTTTTCCCTCCCAGATCTTGGAGCTCAGCAATGTCTTAAACGGATTACACGGAGGAGGGGTTGAAGCTGAAAACCTCATTCATCCTCACGACGAGGATGAATTGCTGAAATAGGTGTAGCGTAGGAGCCGGTAAGATCCTCCCCCAGCCCCACTCGTATTCTGGGGATCTGTTTCAGCTTTCCTCCCTTGAATAGTGGGGATGGGAGGAGGGGGTCTTCTGCTCTCGAGCTGACAGAAGCTTAATCATAAATCACCTACCTTGTTTGTCCTTCTGTCCTTTGGTCATAGAGGGGCTCCAGCCAACTGTGTGGTCTCACGTACCGTTGCTCCCGCTGAATAGTTTCCAAGTTTGAGGTAAAAGATCAAATCGCACTTTTCAGGGACTTATTGAGACGCTCAGAAATAAAAAATAATTAAAAATGAAAATAATAATAGAAAAAGTCGTTTAAGGCTATTCAGTCCTACTCATTTTCTCCCACGTGTTTTCACAATTATCATGTATTTGTCTTTCTCTGCTTCAGGTTCTAGCTCAAAGTTGTGGGATTTTTTTTCCTCCAAATAATAGTAATAATAATAATAAAAATAATAATAATAATAAAGAATTAATAAATTAGGAGTTAGTTTCTCGTGGTCGAAGCTGAAGATCTTATTTCAAACCCAGCTAGCCAGGAGCCTGGAGAAGTTGCAAGGCAGCGTCTGAAAGTTTGAGAGATGTACAGCATCAGATAAAGTCTCTTTGGTGATACCTTGCTGCCCGCGTAACTGTTTCAGTGAGGTTTCTCAGCAGCAGCAGCAGCAAACGGGTAATATTTTCCAGACGTCTTTTTCTTTCCTGCTGCTGCTGCTTTTCTGCCTCTTCCACGTTATGGGGTCTTTTAACAAGTGAGACTTGAGTTGTTTTAATAGGCGGAGGATGGGAAGAAGGAGGGGAGGGAACTCCCGTAAGGAGGAAAAAAAAAGCAAGCAACCCTGCCCATTGAAATGATCTCAGCCAAGGACCAGTTCAGCGTCAGGAATTTAATTAGCTACTTGCAAATTTTGCAGAGAAATGCAATACACATATGTTACCGCCAACTGGTTTCCTCTTCATGCCCCGCAGTCGGGGGAAACCCCCACTTTCCCCACTCCCTGGATCCCTGGGCTTGGGGTGCAGAACTCCTCCCTCCCACAGCCACTATTCAGATGGGAGTTGTTGCTGCTGCTGGTTTTTATTAATAAGGGAATTGCCTCTATGAATGGATGAACTTTGCAGTTTTCAATCCTGCTTTACCCATTCACTCTCGGGAACATTTATTGTAGTAAATACCCAAGGAAGCTCACACTGACCTTCATACCCATGCCTTTTGCAGTAAAACAAGCCGGGAAACGCATTAGGCCATTTAGAACTGAAAAACTGTGGTGTGGGTTTTGTTTTGGTTTTTTTGCCTTGTTTTGTTTTAAATCAGAAACGTCCACTTTTCTCTGTCGATGGTTCCCGGTTAGCCAGGGCTACCAGCATCTCACAGCACACCCCGCTGCTGCTTGCCAGGAGCTTTCACTGGCTCCTTGTGACTCCGTTGTGCCTCAAAGGCGGGTTTCCCCGATTTGGAGCCCCCCTTTCCACTTGAAATTATACAGGAAAGGCACTGGGTGGCACTGTTGAGGCGAGCGGAGCAGCGCGGGGTCCGCGGACCCGGAGCCGGGCTGGGGCTGCGGCGTCTCGCCGTGCCCTGGTGGGGACCCGCGGGGGAGGATGGCGGGGATCAGCTTCCCGTTCCCCCGTGCTGTTTGCTCAGGGACCACAAAGGTCGCTGCTTTGAGGCGTCGAGCCCACAAAGGGAATCATGTCCAGACACCGTTGGGAAATCCGGAGGTGACTCTTCGCAGAGTTATCGCCTGTCGTTACCTTACGGTGTGGGAAAACTTCGGAGCCCGCTGGGGGTTTCTCATGTGCAAATAAATGGTTTAAAGTCGGTGGTTACCTCGACTGGAGATTTTTTTGGGAATCTGCCTTGTGGAAGTGGTTAGAGCACAGGTGTGCTCAGTCACTGTCACGGGAAGAGTGGCTTTAGGATGTGCACTGCATCGAAGCCAAGATCCTTGAATGATCCATTGGTCTCAAATAGCAAGTCTGATGGTAGTTTAAGTCAGTGTTGTGAGCAGTTTTAACCTGACGCTGCCAGGGATAGCAGCTTTTTCACTCTCCTCCACTATCACTTTCCCTGTGTCAGGAGAACTGACCTAGGCTAGAAATTAGTTATTTGGGGAGAGGGAGTAGCAAAAAAGTAAGAAGTAACTTGGGCAGAGTGAAGGCTTTTAGCAACAATCTGGTTTTTGATGGTTTAGAGTGTCCTTGAAAGTACAGCACGACTGAACACACATGGAGTCTTTCAGGGCTTTCAGGCATTCCTCCTTTTCAGGCCTCCCTCCCTAGGCAGCCCCATTCCCATACTCCAACCATCTCCAAATGATCTGTATCACACAACCTTTTGTTACAGAGTCCTGCAAGTCTCTCTCATCAGGCAAGGGACATATTGCAGTGTCTGCTCCAAACAGGGCCAGAGGGCCAGAAGGGTGTGGAGAGGGCTGCTTGACCCCCTCTCCACAGCAGCCTTCTACCAGACAAATATGTAGTGTAAGCTAGACTTACAACATGATCATAGAATGTTAAAGAGTTGAAATGGACCTTAAAGATCATCTAGTCCCAATCCCCTCCTTGCCACGGGCAGGGATATCTTCCACTAGACCAGGTTGCTCAGGGACTTATCCAACCTGGCTTTGAACACTGCCAGAGCTGGGACACGCACAGCCTCCCTGGGCAACCTGTTCCATTGTATAACCACCCTCACTATAAAAAACTTCTTCCTAATGTCTAATCTAAATTTCCCCTCTTTCAATTTGTACCCATTGCTCCTTGTCCTATCACTACAGTTCCTGACAAATGATAAAAGTTTGTCATTTATTCAGGCAAGCAGCCACCTCCTCAAGCTCTGCTACCATCATCCACATAACCAAGTCCTTGATGCCTGTCTGAGTCCCAGAGCATGATTTCCTGACATCAGACTTTTTCTGGTGCTGTCAGAGGCAAGAGAGGATGAAGCGGTAACATGGTTGTCTCTAGTCCATCCTTCAACATCCTCAACACTGTGCCTTGGGGAGCTGTTGCTGCCAGCGTTTCTCGAGTTCCTTGGACACTTGTTTGCCTTGTCTTGATTCAGGGACATGTATATCCTGAACAAGGGACTTCACATCTAGGATAATTTCTGAAATGAAGTTTCATTGGAAGAGTGGGTTTGTTTGGTTTGGTTAATAACCAAATGGTACAAATGAATCTTTCCAAATGAGCAATTGTTACAAATTAACTAGGGCGGGGTTTTTTCTTTGTTTGTGTTTTTTGTTTGTTTGTTTTTGTTTTTCTTGTATTCCCCCTTTTAATCATTTAAATTTGTAGACTTCATGCCTCCTATAGTGATGACTGTATATTACTCTGGAAATACACATGGCTTAATCCCATGCTCTTTAGGTTTGAACAGGGATCCAGAGGCAGAGTCTGGTGGGGCACAAATCTTTGTGCAGTAATAGCAGTGCTTAAATCACACCAAACCTTTGCTTTAGAAAATGACATAATGGGAATGGTGAGTCTCATGTCCACAGCTATTTCCTTCTCAGCCATACCTCATGTTGTGTGATCATGCTGTCAGGGCAAGTGGGATAATGTAGGTTGGTAAGCTAGGTTTGCCTACCAGGAAGGAATTAAAAGTAGGAGGATATGATTAATGCCAATCCATGCAATGCTATAGAAACCAGATGTAGATGTGTTTCATTAGAAGTATATCACATCTACATTTATATGTTATGTTGTGTCTACATGGTTACCATTATCAAACAATCCTGCTTACTGATTGTGATTTATAATCGTAAGTAGTGAGGAAAAGGGAGTTCTTGGCTGTCACTGTCCACAAGCATAGATTATCACCAGCTGTATTAACTAACCTAACTTAATTTTCTAATGAGATGATGATTCTTTTTGACAGAGGTAAGACAAAATATATTTTGGGGGTAGTTTGGCATAGACTGTGGTTAAATGGTTACTGCAGACCATATTAGGGGATGAGTTGGTGGCATGTAAGCCACTTTTCAGCAACTATTGAATACTCACTTTAACCCAGAGGGAATGGCTCCACATGTGTTTTTCCCCCTTCTTCTTTTCTATCACCCTTAAATATGTGAATTCTCATCCCCAGCATACACCACACATACACACGTGTCAATCTCCCCCCTCCCTTGGACCTGCAGAGTTTGCTGTGCTTCATTGATCCCTGTAGTGACCTGTGTTGAAGGCAGATGCAGAGCCATATCCTGTGTGCATGTATGAACTGGCTGTGCAGGGTGAAGGAAATGGGGCTGCTCTTGGGTGGAAACAAGCAGCCAGTGGTAGCTGACAGCAGGACTGCCCTAAACAGCCTCTTCAGGAGCATTGCTGCCAGGAAAACAGCAGAGCTGGTTGTTCAGTGAAGCTGAGGTGGCTGGGCCCACCTGTGCTGAAGGTCTCTTATCTTGCATGATCCCTAAGCTAGGGATTTGCACACACTCTTGTACTGCAGATCAGCTACTGTGTAGTTTATCAAAAAGAAAAGCAAGAAGCAAATGCTTTGCAATGCAGTTATCTTCACAGTAAGAAAATCAAAGAATAAGGATCTTTGTCCTGTAACAGTGAAAGCTAAAAGTGGAAGGTAGATGTCTTCATGCTAGACAGGAGGCATGTTTAGTAGGAGGCTTTCTTTAAACAGTTATCTGAACGATGAAGGGGAGTGGTAGATTCCTATGTTGTGAAATCCTCTGTATGCTTTTTTGGAAAATACATTTTAGTTCAGTGCAATTTATTCGACCCAGTACAAGAATAACTAATGGATTTCCATAATAGCAATGTCAAAGTGTTCTGATCTAGCAGTTCCTTCCACCCCTAAACTCCATGAAACTATCAACAAACCAGAGTGACATGTCAGGTGTGTTCCACACCTGTTTCCACATGTAGAAGATTCTGCTGGAAGTGGGAAAGTTACAGAAACTGATATGGGTGTAAGTGAAAGCAGAATCATGCCCTAAATTATGATTTTATGGCAACTGAAAATCCACTTGCAAATTTTAATGTACATGTCATGGGCAGTTTAAGGCTCATGAAGACTGGGTGCAGACAGACCTAACACTCTGTGGTTGTTTCCACCATATGTAGAACCATTTCAGAGGCTTTCAGTTTTCTGGGTATTTAAATCTAAGGTTATTTATATGCAAAGCTTGACAGGGTCTGGAGAAAACCACTGGTCTTTAAAATGAAATCACTCTTACAAAATTGAAACTTTCCAACAATTTCTCTTTGATACAACAGAGAAAGCCATAACTCAAAGCAACAGAAGTTAATAACAGGCAGGTTCAGACTAGAAACAAGTCATGCACATTTGGATGCATCCAGAACTCTTGGCTAGAATGGACTGTGACTGTCAGCACAAATGCCTGTCAGGATGGTTTGAAGTAATGAGTTTTAATGTGCAACCAGCATGGAGCAGAAGGAAAAGCAGGTCAGTTAGAGGTTTCTTTTGTGAAGTCTAATTTAAGAGAAATGACTTAATCACATGCCTATAGTCTAATGTGACAGTAGTGAGAGTCCAGTTTAGAATGTCTCAGTGTTAATTTTAAGTAGAAGCATTAAGTTCTGTGTAGGATCCATAGATAACACCACATGAAACAAAAAGCACATGCAATTAAAGGTAGATCTATAAACAATTACTCTGCTAGTGAACTAGACTAACCAGAGTCAGGCAGCGCAAGGCTGGCACATGTTCATCCACTCTATTTCACTGCTGCCGAGCTCCTGGCAGGGCTGATCCTAACCAGTCTGGAGAGTCTGACTATCCCTGAAGAGGACCAGGTCCCCACCTGGAAGGATGCCTGGGCTCTCACCTCCAATGGGCTGTTCACAGGATGGGTAAATACCTTCAGGCTGAGAAACTGGACAGAATAATGTTTTTTACACACACCAGCATAATGGCCTTTAGAAGCCTCCACGACTGGTTGAAAGTAGTTACTTTTATCAATCTCCCTGCTGCCTGGGTAGGCCACTGAAGTGGTGCAGCTGGTCAGAGCCTGCTTGCAGCGTTGCCCTGGCCTCTGACAACCTGGTGGCTGGAGTTGTCCTCCCAACAGTGATGCCAACAGAGGCAGTGCAGTCATCCTCGGTTGCCACATGGAGAAAAACACACAAAGGCACTCTTAGGTGCTTATTTAAAAGAATAATTTAAAGTATCATTGAAATGAAATATACATTTTCATTGAATTTCAATTTTCTTTGAAATGAAATTTTCATTAACTGAAATAAAAAGAATGAGTGAGGCTTTCCTAGAGTGTATGAAATTTAGACAGGGGTTCTCTCTTTTGTCTGTTGCTAGTATTTACCAAATAGTTCAGCCAAAGTTACCACTTCACCTAAATAATCATATGGTCTCTTGCTTGCTTCCCAAGAACACAATTCAAATTTCAGATCAGTGGTAGGATGGTGAATACTACTAAATTGACAGCCCCTCCCTACCATCACCATCTCCATGAGAGATGGTCACCATCCTGCAGGCATCTGAGTACAGCTGCCTCAGGAGACCTCAAGGGATGCAGCTGCACTCACACAACTTAGAGGCCCATTTTCTGCCCATGTTGTATGACAGTTTGCCAAAAATCAGAGGACACATGTATCTCCTGTTCCTTTCTCTGGAAATCCCATATCAGAGCAGTAGCTCTGAGTTAGTGACACATTTTCCACCAAAAAGAGCTAAAAATCAGGAGTGAACCTAACACTTGTGAGGTGTTGTGCACCTCCCAGCTGACTGCCAAGCAGTGTGGCTGTGTGGTAGTGTGGCTGAATCTTACCAAAGAAGGGTGCATCTCAAGATGGGACCCAGCACATGTGTTTACAGCATCACCTTATGTGACTACTCTAGCAATCAGTTCCAGCCCCAGGAGTCTGGATTTTTTTCCAGCTTATATTTTTTTTTTTGCCTGCTATACGCTGTTAGGCTGCCGGAAGGGTGCAGGTCCCACTTTGTGGAGCTCTCTGGCCTTCATGGATTTTCTTGGCATGTGGTCTGGGGTGAAAGCTGGGTTGCAGCATACAACAGCTGAGCTGTTTGTGTTATTAGATGGTCAGCCACTCACTTCGTTGCTGAAGACTTTTGCCCTGTTACACAATGCATCCAGAGTGTGTGAAAATATATCTGGCAGCGTTGCATTGTGGAGCAGGAAATGAACCTGAAGAGAGCAGGACTGCTTACAAATAACGAGTATCTGAGAGTACTAATAATCCCCAGCAGCCTGCACTCAAAGCAAGCGAGATCTCATCAAAGGCAAACACTTTTCTTGCTTTCCTCCACGGTTTACACCAGGGAAGGGGGGGCTGCCACAGCCCTTTTGCAAACATGCATTTGAATGTATGTGCTGATAACAAAAACAAGCAGCGACAGGCTGCAGAGCCTGCTGATTCAACTGGCTCTCCTAATCTTTCACTGAAAATGTTGGTTTTGGTTCTCGTTATGAGGGCAGATTTCAAAGACACTGCTCTTTCATGCCTGTTGTCAGACTGAAGCTTTGACGATTAGGGTTTTTTTCCATGACCAGAGCCACAGGAGTAGGTGACATATCAGAGCTACCAGTGAATCAACAGAGATTTGGCCGTGACAATGTGCCCCGATGTAGAGTTCAGCTTTTCCTGCCGCTGCTCGCTGCACTCTGAAGCGACACTGGCTTGTCTTCCTATGGTGAGGAGAAGTCTTTCCATTGCCAGGAAGGAGAAATTCTCTGGGTAGATACCATCATGGAAACAATGGCGTGAGAAGATGTGTGAACTTCCATGTTCCTCTGTCAGGGAGAGCTGTGAGCCTTGCCACCCACTGTCCCCACTGTGGACTACAGGCAGCCACTGTGTCTCTGAGCCCTCCGAGCTGGAAACAGCTCCCCTGGGCAGGAAGGGAGGGTGTGTGAAGGCTGAACAGTTTTTCCAAGATCTTTCCAGATAGTGAGAGACAGCAGCTTCCTACATTAATTCAGAGCTGTTGTGTTATGTTGTGGACTGACCCTTAAAGGAGCATCCTGGCTATAGAAATATATGCCCCCATCATATCTTCCTGTATTTCAGTGAGTGGGTTTTCCCTATTGTGTCTGGAGGACACACAGTGATCTGCCTATGAAAATATCTTCAGTGCTCCTGTCGTGTGCCTATTTGTAGATGTTAAACACAGCTTACACTACTGATTTTATTAACCTTTTGCAGTAATCCACTGCATGTCACACAATGGACTGTGCAGGCAAACACACAGTTTAACATAATCACAGAATAGAATCAATTAGGTTGGGAAAGACCTCTAAGTCCAGCTGTTAACCCAGCACTGCCAAGTCCACCACTAAACCATTATTTAAACAGTGATTTTGCAAACACTCTTGTCCTCTGACCAGTGGTAAAACACGCCACCCTCCATCTGCCATCTGTCCAGAACTCAGGGCCCTGCTGGACTTGACACTTAAAAAGCCCCTTGTCTGCAAGTACTTTCCAGGGAGAGCTGTGTCCTCCTATGACATTTAATGTCACCTGCAGAGGTCTCAGCTTTCTAAGGTCAAGCAAGAATTTTTTTCCCTTTTGAATATGCACATCTGACAGCAGGTCAGGCTGTGCCTACTGTCCCAAACCAGGCAGGATGAGCTGCAGGCTCCAGTATAGTTGTGAGAACACAAATCATAACATGACCCTTCAGAACCAGTGGACAGACTCTAATTAATTTCATTTACTAGAATAAACACAGACATGATAACATATTAGGCATATGATTGCTGGGAATTTTGCTGCAGTAGTTTCAGATTTTGCAACCCATCACTTGACCCAGCAAATGCACTCATTCAGGCCATGCTAATCTATATTTTTGTGCAAAACCCTTAGTTGTTTTTTTTGTTTGTTTGTTTGGTTTTTTGGGATTTTTTTGCAATGGATTTGGGCTTAGCATATGCCATGACTCATCTCAGATGTGGTGACTGGGTATGCAGCATAAATTCCACCATGCACAATCTTGCATGCATGCAGAAAACATTGAGCAGTTTCCAGATTACAGAAGACACAAGCCTCTTTAACGTAGATGCATTAATGGTCTCAGTCTCTCTGCTAGTCCTGCAAGATTCACCAAGCCCAAGAGGCTTATTTCTTTCAATCTTCACTCTCTAATCCACAGTACTGATGGATTCATCCTGTGTATTGAAAGGAATGTACATCCATGACTTCAAGACCAAAATCAAAAGTACAGATGTATGAAGGACAGATAAAATATCTTCTCAAAAATCTCTGGATTTTGTGGCATTCCTTGGGACTTCAGGTTCCTACCTCCTGCTAATTGCCTTTCATTAAAACACCTTGACAACTAAGTGTCACCAAAAAGATCTATGCCACTTCCTATCAAGATATCATTGAATGGGTAGTTATGTTAGAAAACGAAAGCACAGCATGATTTCTTGATATGCACACATAGGGATATTTCCAAAGGATTTTCCTTCCCACATTATCTGGAGATTAATATTACCTGATATTAACTATTATTAATGATTAATTAACTCAATGTACACATTTTATGAAAGAAAAATGCAAGATGTTTAGCTACAGTGATGACACACAAGGCACAAAGTTCATCCCATTGGTTTGCAGATGGCTGGCTAAGCCTGTAATGCATCTTGATTTGATTTCTGATGTGAGTATATCAGAGATTGAAGCAGCGGCAACAGCATAAATCTCTAACTGCTGTCTAAGACTCCAAGTCCATTCACTGTGAGCAGACCCATTTCATTGTCTGGCTTTTGGCCAAATCTGTCATGGGGAAGAATCATGTTGTAATGCAATAGCATCCTGACTCTGTAGGGTACTGTTTGATCTTGCCTGTATAGATGGGGCTATGATGGCATTATGGCAATATGCTCCAACCCTTTGAAGATCGGGGGATTTCTTCATCTGTGTAAGTTGTACTCCTTGCTGGAAGTGAGTGGAGACAGAGAAATCATGGGAAAATGAGAACTAAATTAGTAGACAACCGCTCATAAATCTCTGTTCTTGAAAGAACAGTAGAAAATTTTGCCAATGTCCTTTGCATTCTGGTCCAAGGGAAGTGACAGCTAACAGACACTTCTTTCCCCATTTCCTTTCCAGACACATCTGCAAGGTCCTTTGAACCCTCAGCCTACTTCCTCCTGGCACTCTGGAACAGCAGCTGGTGGTTTTTCCCTGGCTTCACCCTCTGATATTACTAGTTGATGGATGTACCAAGGTTTTCTCTCTCCTGGCACCCAGGACAGCAGAAATTTGTATCCATCCTTTACTTAAAATTCTTCATAACAATGGAAAAAATAGGGATGTTAATTGTTTCTTATATTCAAGAAATGTGGGTGAAAGTGTTGAGGTGATTTGTGAAGGCAGGCAAACACCAGTCATTGCAAAGACTTGTAACATTTTTACTGCTTCCTTGGGAAGTACGGAGCCATTCCTGAGGGACTTACCATGCTTGAGCTCAAGTTCAAGCCCCAGCTAGGGATACTTCCATAGCATCTGCACATCAACACTCACAGTCCGTAACAACAGGGAGCCACCTCACCCCGTCCTGAGGTTTGATTGTTATTTTTAGAATGGAGCAATGGAAAAACAAAACTTCAAATCCTTCTTCTCAAAGCTGCCTTTATCTTGTATCTTGCCCTTGAGTTTGCTTAGCTGCTCCAGACCTCTCTTACAGAGAAGTAAAGGGCCATGTGTTTCAATGAACTGCTCAGCATTTGCTGTGCAAGAAGTGAATTTATGCCCCTTTACCCATTTTCAGACAAACAGTGTAAGCTTAAGGCAAGCTTGAAGATTCAAGAGGCAGTATCATATGTTTGGCTTAGGAGGTACCAAAGACATCAGAAGCCCCCACCTGCATGTTCAAAGGGATTTTACAGGTACACACAAGAACTGAGAAGGCTCAGAGTGATGGTAACTCAGGTATGGGCGTCTGTGGCCTATAAGAGACTTTTCAGCCCTTTGCCCCTCTGAACTTTTTGTCCATCACCAACACTGCAAAGGGTTTTCCATGTGCTGGTGCTTTGGCAGCCCTGTACAGCAGCAGTGTTGGCTCTGCACTAAAAAACAAGGTGGTCTTTCAGCTGAGAGCTGCTGTGAATAGCTAAGTTTGGAGTATGGGGTGTATCAGCAGCCTGGTAGTGTCTACTGTCATACCACCCCTGTTAGGTGAAAGACTTAATGTTGTCTCCATGGTCTCCAACGAGACCATGGAGAACAGATTGGAAACGTGAATGCCAGTCTTGCTTTGCACAGATATTTCAAAGTCTCGTGTTGCTCAAAAAAATGGGGTGCTGTGCAAAGCAATGAAAGGCAAAGATGCTACATTAGATTTACCTGCAAGAGAAAAAGTCATGAAAAAATGAAAAAGAAAATTCTATGAATATAATTTCATATCAAAGCAAGTGGTGCTGTGACCATCAAGTCTTGCTTCCTGTCCAGTTTTTCTTCGGTGGTGTCTACTAAGGATTGTGCCCATGTTGATCACAGTGAGTGAATAGATTTTGGTCATCTTTTGGACATTTTTTCACCCACTGCCTGAAATACATTAATATGTTTGAAACTGGCATGGGAGTTAAAAAACACTGACAAATTACCAAAAAAAAAAAAAAAGTTAAAGTAGAGAAGGTAACAACAACTTGCTAGTTTTTAGTTAAACAGACCAGGTAAAAAACACTTTTGAAAAAAGACTCTTAAAAAAATGAATGAAAAAATCCCCTTTGCATAACCCAATATCTTAGCTGTTTTTGCCTGTGTAATGGAATATCTACATTTTAAAATGCCCATGACGTTTAACAACTCTTAGTCACAGGGAGTTGCAGAGAATTAATAATGATTCTGGCATAGTGAAAACTTCCTCTTACAAGTATTTTCACTTTTTTTCCATCATTAGTCTTCAGTAATCTGTCCATGTCTCTTTATCTTTTCTCTTCCAGGAGCTGGTCTTTCCCAAAGCAGTTCAGCAACTGTGTGGGCTGCTTGAGCTGGCTGCAGCAGAGAGGGCAGGGCTGCAAAGTGCTCTGAATCCTTATCGTGAGTCTGCTACTGGGAACCTTCGTCTCCTCTGGTGTCATTTGTTTCATCATCTTCTGGGTGGCTGATCAATCCCCTCTGCTGGGCATTGTTTCGATAAATGCAAGTCAGCTGCCAAATCCACCAAGGTGTGGAGATGGGTAGAGCCAGTTCATGGTGATGTGTTATACTGGCTCATCTCTGGTTTTTTCTCAGAAACAGAGAGGAATCTTTCATTGAAATAAAACCCAAAAGGGTTTTTCCTTTTTTTTTTTTACTTTCTGTCTTCCTCTGTTTCTACAGAAATCAGCAGCTCCACTAAATATTTCCAACTTTCCTCTCACCCTCTTGCTAGGGATAATCACCCAAGCAGCACCTTGTATGGTGCAGAGTTATGCTTATCTTGTACACGCCACAAAAGGGGCTCACAGACCACATCTACAGGGTATAAATAGCGCTGAGACCATGCTTAAATGTCAGTTCTCTTTCTGCCCATGTTTCTCAACTGTATGAACACCTGTGGGGCTGCCTCTGGCTTGGCCCATGTAGTTCTCTGGGTAGGTCCTGGAGGCTTGGGGGAGCACTTGCCCAGAGTATGGATGGGCTCCAGCACTTTTTGCCTGGCCAAAAGCTTCTATGACCCTGTGCTGAGTCTTCATATGACCTCTGCTCAGGAGGCAGAGATGCTGAAGCACTTTTCTAGGAAAGCCCATTGCTGTTTAACCCAGGGGAAGGTGGGATATGAAAACCTGAGCTCAGATCAGAGTCCTGAGAGCATTCTTCACGGTCTAGGCTGCTTTTACTTGGTAATCCAGATATCAGGCATGCAATGATCCTTTCCTCCTGCTCCCAGGTGTCCTTGGGTGCCCTTGGGCTGAGTGGACCCAACCAAGTGCACTTTGCCTGCTCTCCTGCCTTTCACTTCCACTCAAGAAAAAGGCAAGTGAAGCCTTTCACTCATGGTGGAGTGTCCCATCGACACCTGGCACGGACAGGGATAGTTAGTCAGAAACCACTGGAAATGGAGTAACCTGGGAGGAATCTGCTGCCTCACGCAGCTGCTATTGCCTAACGTGAGCTTTGCACAACACAGTAATTGGTTCCAACTGACTCATAGCAGAGCGCTGATGAGGGAAAGTTCACATCAGAAAGGGAGTACGGTTCCTACGTCGGGGACACTGCATTGTAGAGGTCTTCAGCTGACAAAAGAGCTGGGCAGAGAAGAGCAAGAGGTGATTCTCCACCAAGTATCACAGAGACAGCTTTGAGCCATTTGGAGTAAGGAAACAGAGCCAGACCCCTTTCTCTGCAATGTGTGTGGAGAGCTTACTTCTCTGTCCAGAGAGGGCACTCTTATTGCAGATATTTTAAGAGCTCTGCAGAGACAAGTAATAGCATGGCTGATCGTAAATATTAATAATGCTAAGACCATTTCTTACCTCAGCTCTAAGCTGTGAGTATTAAATGAGCTCAAATCAACTGTATTTGAAAAGATATGAAATCTGTTAAAAACAGACTGACGCTCCTCTCTTTGTTTGGTGATACTGGCCAGTAACATTAGCATATTGTAGCTTCATATTGTATCCATCCAAAAGGGGATAAGTGACAACATAAATATAAAGGCAACATGAATTCAGTCTTTACACAGAGGAACACTAGGATTTACTCGTTCTTGGTCTGGATCTGTTGTAGCTCTATTTCAGTTGAGTTAGCCAGAGTGAAACCAGGTTTGAAACAGCTCTGCTCAGTTTATACCATAGTTCCTGTACTGCTGTAATGTAGCACCTCTGAGCAAGAAGTTTTGAACCACAGGACTGTTTTGCATAAGACTTGTGATTTCTGGCACTACTCTCTCCAGAGTTTTATAATATCAGTGGGATAGTGCTTTCTTTCTTTTCTTTTGCTTCCTTTTTTTTTTTTTTAAGTGGTTTTTATATGAATGATGTACTGCCCTTTTCTTTTCTTGTCCTTTTTGCTACAGCTCACTGGCTGCTTCCCTTTTTTCCCAGCCTTGTAGTATTTCTACCCTTCTCTCCCTTCCCCCAGTCTGCCACAGTGTCAGTGAGAAACAAAACTGCTGAAACCTGAGCTTTCTGGCTAGAGACGATGAAGAATGAGAGGAGGAGATGGTAATTAAACCCTCCCCCATATTATTCATGCAAAGGAATTGTCTTTGAACACCACTTCATCCTGGGAGCCTCTCTGAGTTCAAAGAGAAAGTTGAGTTGTTGTCATTCTGGGGCCATAATCTAATCACACTGTCCCCCTTTGATTTAAAAATCTTCTTAGGAATGGCAAATATTTCTTCCTGTCTACCCCTTTATATTTTATTTTTAATTTTTAGTCATAAGAATGTGATGCTTGTTGTTTTGGCATTTTTCTTGTCATGCAGGGTTTTATCATCCCAGTTATGCTGGTTCCTGTCACTGGCTATGGTTCAAGAGATCCAAGCCTTCAGTAGAATCAAGAATGGAAAAATATTGCTTTCCGTAACTATAGACAATTCTCTGCATACATGATAAGACCAAAGGGCTCTCCAGGAGTCTCCATCTTTTAAGGTATTTCCAGATTCATGCTTTAAGAAACAGTTTTGATATAAGTGATTCTTCCTGGGACAGGCATTTACCATGTACTGGGATAGATCTACCATTTTTAATCACTTGTCAACTAAGGAGCACTGAATGTCTTTCTTCACCCTCTTCTTGCCCTGTTTCCTAGGAGGAAGCCCAGAAAAACACCTTTAAACTTCAGTCCAGTTTCACACAGACCATAAATGCTACCACTCACACACAGGTAATATGCCCACACACATACAATTGGACACAATGATCTTAGAGGTCTTTTCCAAGCTCATTAGTTTTATGATTCTCTGATACACACATTTAACCTGTTTTGTGTTCTTCCTTGTGAGGGCCGTTCTGCATCGTTGGCTGGAAGCAAAAATCATCCCTTCTGATTTTTGAGATTTTCAAGTGAAAGCTCTGGTGTTACTCAAGAGGCTGGGCGAGATAGGGCCTATTCCCACTTCCACCAGCTGCCCTCCAGGTAATGTCCACCCTTGCTGTCAGGATTTATTAGGCCTGTTCAGGGCACATGTACTTGTTCAAGAGTCTGCTCCTGCAGATTCTTTCAGAGTTTAGAGTCTGCAGATGAATAAAGGCAAAATTAAGATACGGTCATTGCAGGCTGGGGTGTTTCTGAGCACATACAAGTGAGTTACTTGGTGAATTTTAATTCTGTGGCAGTGTAATGATGCTGGGAAATTGCCTCTCCAGCTGTAAGCATGAACACTTGGGCAGCAGTGCTTGACTCTCTGTGTTCCACATGAGGCAAGATTTCAGGACATCTGAATCCTGGCCTTTGATTTTAATGTAAAAACGGCAACAAAATTTGATGTTCTTGTTGTGGACCTATGTGACAGTAAAAAAACCTTTAAGTAAAAATCATTCATAGCAATAGTAATGGCATAAGATAGATTTCTCTGTCAGTTTAAAACTTGCAACATATAGCTTCATTTCAAAAGCACCAAATGCTAGTAGCTCCCCTTGAGCCCATATGGCTCTGCTCAGTAGACACACTTAAAAAATCCTTACTAGTTCTTTAGATATCTAAATATAAACCCGTCACACCTATTTTTAACATCCTGTCTTAGATTTTTGGCTCTAACATTTTTTAGATACAGATTTACAGCAGAGTGATAGCTTTTTTAAATCTATACTTGGGTGCAGCTTTTTTGTGCTACTTGTATAAATATAGTTTCGAAAGCTCCTAAGTAGTTTTGGCATATACTTCTCATGCTTTAGTTCATCTCTCCTAACTTTTTATATCTAAGTATTAAATATTGAGCCCAGGATGGTCACTTAAATTCTCTCTCTTTTCAACAGAGAAATGTAGACACTGACCATAACTGTTCCTCCCTTCCTGAGATTGTTTGGATGACTGTTTAATGAGGAATCTTGGGTGATCATTTAAAGAAATTCCCTAATTCTTAGGCAGCTAAGTGAGAAAAAGCTTATCCTTCATACCCTCAGCCTTGACTTTCACAGCAGTCCAAATCTGCTTCATTAAGAGTGACCAGTATAGCTAAAATGCTGCATAATTATTATATAAAATCTCTGATATTCATAAATGCCAATGGGGCTCAGCTGAGAAGTTTCTGACTTGTTTCCTGCTTCCCATGTGAAAATGGCCAGGCTGACCACTGGCTGGTTTTGAGCTAGAGCAATGGGAAGGGAAGAGAAGATCAGATGAAAGATGCCTCTTTCTGTAAATATGTATTCAAATATACAAGGAGAAGATATGAAGGAGAACACATTTTGAAGCAGTCTAGTAAGGGGTTAATGGCTGAAGTTTTTAGATAAGCCCATTCATATACCTGAATAGCTCTTTTCTCCTACAAACAGATAGAGCTTGTCTTTTTGTGTGAAATACACCATAACTTGTATGATGAGGTGAAACTTTAATTGTCAACTTGATTGAAAGTACTTGCCTTTTGATAAACAGAATGGGGTTCAATTTCAGATGTAAACAATTAAAAAAAATTAAATACCTGACATCAGGGAAATAAATACTGAACAGTAACATATAAATTCGTAATTTTCTGTAAATTAAGACAGACTGTTAGAATCATAGCTTCTGTATTTAGTAAAAATATTGCAATTCTGTAGAAGTTGCCTGTTCTTCTCTTAAGTGATATTTATTGACATAAAATACATATGGAAAGATGCCAAAGTATGGTCTTGAATCTCTCTGTAATTTTATGTTGGTCATCCTACAAACAAATTCAGGATGCCCTGACCCAATCTGAATTATCTCAGGCTATATAAAATCACACAAATATCCACAGTAGAAAAAGCTGTATTCTGTTCAGACTAAAAACACCAAACCACTGCACTATAACCAATACTCAAGATCTCTGGTTTTCATTCATAAAAGCCAAATGAATGAATAGGCAAGGTTATTGAGGTGGTTTCCTGAGCCACACTTTCAGCATAAAGCAACAAAGGCTGAATTTATGTTTAGATTTGGCTGATTCAGTGACTCCAAATCAAAGTTGTGGGTCTGTTTCCTTAAAATGACCAACACAATTGTGATCAGCAATTGCATCGTTAGGCAATTCTTTAATGTTTAGTGTGACTTACATCTGTGGCTAGAAGACAGTGAAAATCTTTCATTATTATTTTTTATAACCAATGCTTTTCTTTTTTAAGAGAAAAAGCACTGTAAAGCCTTATACAAAAAAGACCTCATCCCAAACCACTTACCTTTCCACTTCCCTTTTTAATTTTATTTGTGTCAAGAAGGAATACTTTAAAAATGGCTAAATCTTACTACTATTTTTGCTGGCATACATTGGGTACATTTTCTTTCTACTCCACCATTTGTGATTGACACCACCACAAAGAAGACAAAGCCATGATTATTACTACTGTAACTGGAAAAGAAAATATCCCCTGATTAAAATAAGGAGTAAGTTTCACAATACACCACAGCAATTAATTATGTAGCTTGGGGCAAGCAGCTCTAAATTTGAGTGGTGGGTTATGGGGCTCTTAATTGAGTTATTCATCAATATTTGTCATCTACAAAATGAGTTTACTGTCTTTGAAGTCTTTAGACACTTGTAGATTTTTGTGGTGAAAAGCATCATTATGGTATTGGTCATTTTATTAGTCAATGATGTATTGGGATGCCAATGTTATGCCACATCCCCATCTGCTTTTATTACTGGCATTTGTGATGATCTTTCGTTTCATGGTCTGAGGTCAGCCTTAGTGACTTGCATCTTTGATGTCCACCCTTCCTCTCACATTCCCTGAACCCTACTGTCACCTTCCTTCTGATGCATTTAATTTGCATTTGCATTTTCGTGGTCACTTTAGTGATATGTGTCCTTCACTGGACCTGCCCTGTGCTGGTAACAGGGGGTTGTGGGTATTTTAGGGCACATCCTGATTTATACAGCCTATTTTCATGTTCATGACAGGAAAAAATCACCCCAAATTTCAGCATTTACTGGCAGCACATGTAAACTCACTTTGATGCTCTGGCCGCTGTGAGCATCCATACTGTCTTAGTGACAAGACTTCCCTACTTACCTCCAAGGATTCATGGACTCCTAAGCAAGATGTGCAGATTTTAGCCATTTCAGTTCAGCAGTTTTGGTTCTCATGTAGTCAAAGCCCAAGGGTATTGCTTTGAATGCTTAACTAGAAGTGAGAGCCAGATAAACAGAGAGCAGAAGGCCAATGAAATCCTATTGTAAATCTATCAAGTAAACACAAAGCCCTTCCTAACCATCAGCCTGGTGCCAAAAATGTGGTTAATGGAAGATTCTTGTGCCAAAGGACTTCTGTTACAGGATCGTAGGGAGCTGAGATATTATTGAATCCGGTGTCCTTCTCTGTGTTTCTAGCTATGTGACTGGAGCTCATGTCCTGCCCTGCACTGTCCCCAGTAGCTGTAGAAACCAATGAAAATATAATCGAACATGTGAGATTCACTTAAGCAAAGCATGTGGCTGCACTATCTTTCAAAACACCCTCCAGACAAGCAACTCTTGGCCATAGCTAAAAAATGTTCTTGAATATGCTCCTGAGGTCAGCAGCTCTGTGATACGATTGAAAGAGTTCAATAGCTATAAGCCTCAGTAAGCACATTCCACACAATGTTGCAATGGATGACATGCTCATAAATGCTGCTGCCGAGAGTGCTGCTGGCTTCTGCCGCTGGGAGGAAGCCTATCCAGGCTCATTTTTAAAAGTCACAGATAGGCCCTGGAAAATCCTTGATATTTATTTTTGGATACAGGGCTAAACCCTGGCTTTGTAGAGGTGAGGAGAGTTTACATTGATTAGATTAGAGCCCAGACTTCTTTTTCCAGCTTGATTTCTAGCTGAGCCCTGTCTCAAGCTGCTTCCTGAAGGAGCAGCAAGGACCATTTTGCTTTTTATGTTCACCAGGGGCAGGGTCTGAGGCTGGGAATCAGCCTTAGCCACCACTGTAGCATTGAGTAATTAACAGGAGTTTGGTAATGACACACTCTGAATGCAGACAGTATAGATTTTAGTTCCAAGTAACTGCAGATTACTAATCTCTGCAGCTGCTGATGAGAAATTTTCTGCTAATAGCAAATAAATTCTGAGAGCTCAACTACCCCAGCAGTGGTAAACATATTTACTCAAATGGATTAAGTTTCTCTTATTTTTAACTTCTTGCCTTATTACTAGGTAAAAAATAAGAATATCCAACTCATCTCACCTTTTTTATTTGTAGATTTTCATCCTTCTCTGAGGAAGGTCAGGCTTATTACCCCCTTTGCAGATGGGGAAATTGAGTCATAGGGAGAGGTGACTGAGGTCATCACGAGGCAAATGGAAAAATCTGTGCAAACTGGTCTCTGGAGTCCCTGCCCAGTTGCTAGCTCCCTTAAAGGTCAGTCCCACAGGGTTTAAGCTGAGACTAATGGGGATAAATAGGAAACTCCCCACTGACTTTGTCTTTGAAATCAACATATATGCCTATATATACATACTTATATACACACATATATAAATATACAGACACACATGCACATATATATATATGTTCTTCCATAACCTCAAGTGATTTTATCACCATAATATCTTGAATTCATCTACAAAGTGTTAGATTGACACAACAATTACAGTTCCTGTGGTCAGACAACAATAGCATTATCAATACTTCTGCAGGATGACTGAGGGCCTGATTAAACACAACTCAAGGAGGATTTGCCCAGTGAAAAATGCAGAGTTCCATTGCTATGGATCCAGGTGTCAGGCAGGATTAAGACCCAGAAGTCTGTCTGCACTGGGCATTGAAAAGTTTCACTCTGGCTGCATAATGCTGTGTTAGTGCTCATGGCATGGGACTACTCTATGGTGTACACGAAACACACCGTGCCACGAGAGACCAGAGGAGACAGCCCTGCGCCTCTCTGGTGCAGAGGCAACATCTTCCAGAAGGATGTAGAGCCACCAGAGTTACCTGCTAAGCCCAGCACTGGATCTTTTGTTCTTCCTCACACCTCTCAAATTGCTGCTCTCCCAGATTACAAGGTCTCCAATGAGGATATCCCATGGGACATCAGTTTTATAGCCTGTGACGAGGTCAGGGCTGGGTGACATGCAGGCAGCTCTCCCACCAAGGAGGGCTTACCCTGGGTTCAGTATAGCACTCCCTGCTACTCCCAACTCTCACATCTCGACCAACATACACTATGCAACTGCTCAGTGTGTCCCAGGTGGATCTAACCAGCTGGATGAGATGCAGAAGGTCCCAGGGAGGCAGATCCATATTGCTGCAAAGGAGGCTGTACCACTTGGAGTCTGAGCTGGTATTTGCCTGGTTTTCCCCTCCCTTTAAGTGAAGTATCACTTAAAACATGTTTTCTTGAACTGTCTGGATGGCTGAGGTATCACCAAATGTCTGGGTTTCTGTGGGTGTTGTGTTTTAGCTGGGTATTGACCATGGGAGCCACCACTGTCACCACTGAGCTTTCCAACTCTGACATTCAGGATGGTGCCGGGAGTGCCAGCAAGGCTCCAGGGGTGATGCAAGCAGCTCCAAGGTAGCTCCTCCATGGTCTGGATGGGAGCCAGAGCTGGAAATGCTTCAGGCTGCTCTCTGGGTCTGCTCTGCTCATCCTTGCTCAGTGCTCTTAGTATTTTCTAAAGAAAAGGGAGCAACAGCACCTTCAGAGACCTCTACACCTTTTGTTAAACTATTTTTAAAGCTTTTATGTCCTAAATGTAAGAATTCAAACCTTCCAAGTCACAGTACTACTAATCCACATTTTCCTGCCCAGCCTGTTAAAACTTCCACTAACTCATCCTGATCCCCCATTTAAAGATATGATAGCATTTTGTATCCAGTTTCCCCTATAATTAGACTGTACAAACACTGTTAGTCTTGCTGAGCATGACACTATCAGTAAGAAAACACTCCATCAACTTCCAGTGCTTTAACAAGATCCTCCTTTTTATTTTATCAATACAATGTGAATCTCTCTGATCAGGTGTTAACAAGCCAGATTATTTTCCCTTGATAATCCCCTAGCACTATAAATATATATTCACTTCTCAGACATCAAATCACACGTACTGTAAATGTTTTTTGGTTTCCTATTCACTACTTCATTTTTACAAATTTTTGTTTAAAATCTCCCATGTTAATTGTCCATAACAACAGCATCGGTATCATATCCGGGAAGGAAAAAATAGTTGTTTTTAAGGAAAGGCCCTTATTTATATTGCTGCTTGTCATAAGAAATTTATTTGATTTCTGTTAGATTATCCATAAATTTTTATTAATTTTATGAGGGGTCCACATCTGTGAAGTATACCTCATTTTTGCATGATGGGTGAAGTATCTTCAGTGGATCACAACCACACAACAGATGAGTGCTGAATTCTGTTCTGTCCTTAGAAAAGATACTTCAGCTTTCTGCACATATTGCTCCACCTGGAATGGCTGCAGTCTTTTTGAATATATCAGCATCTCTTTTTGCCCTTCAAAATCTTTCAGATTCTGCCTCCTGGGTGATTCCCAAAACAGAAATGAGAACTGGACAGAAGACATCCAGTAACTGATGAACCCCGAGAGGAAAACGAAAAAAAAATATTGTTATAAGTAGACAAAATATTTGTCTTCTAAATTTGTATAAGAACAGAATTAACTCCTGCCTCATTATGCAGTTTCTTTTACGGTGTTAAGGATATTAATATCTCCTGGGGAGAAAAGGCAAATAATGACATTGGCAGGAATTGTGATCTGGAACTGCACAGATTTTCACTCAATAACTCTTAGGACTGTAAAGAGCAAAGTTTCTGACATTTTCTCTACCATTCCCTTTTCTATAACTTTGTAAAAATCTGTAAATAATTTCAATGCTGATTTTTCCCATAGAATTCTCTAAGTCAAGGCCATAATACTTGAAATCCAGTGCCACTATTTAATGATTTAAATTAATTTAAATATTTCATATTCAATCCAGATATTAACAAAAATCAATCAAATTGAATATTGGATACTGCACAGGAAACGTCTATGTCAATATTTACACCTTTCTGGATTTATATTACATCAAACTCTTTACAGACTTTTCCTAAGGGAACACCACCACTACCCAGGAGCTCAATATGTGAGGAATAGACCTGTTCAGCCTGGAGAAGAGAAGGCTTTGGGGAGACCTCATTGCAGTCTTGTAGCTCAAGGGGCCTTATAAAAAGGAGGTAGAGGAACTTTTTATGTGGGCAGAGAGAGATAGGGAAAGGGGCAATGGTTTTAAACTAAAAGAGGGAAGGTTTAGATTGAGTATTAGGAAGAAATTCTTTACTCAGAGGGTAGTGAAGCACTGGAACAGGTTGCCCAGAGAAACAATGTGGATGTCCCATTCCTGAAAGTGTTCAAGGCCAAGTTGAACGGGGTCCTGAGAAACCTGATCTAAGGCTGGCATCTTTGCCCATGGCAGGAGGGCTGGAACCAGTTGGTCTTTAAGGTCCTTTTCAACCCAGGACATTCAATGGTTCTAGGATAAAAAATCATAAACCCTTTTCATACCCATTAGAGTCTTGCAATTAACACCCAATCAGTGCTAAAACTATTTTTTTCTTTACATATAGAAAAAACCCCACCTTTTGTGGACAGCTTAAAAATCATCTAAACATAGATCTAAAAAATCTGAATCATATTAAAAACAATGGTTCAATTTATACCAAAAGTAGAACAGCTCAGGAATGAGGGAACTTTCTCCAGCAAAAGAGTAATACAACATCCTTCTCTTATGACACATGATCCTGCTGCCCTTTCTGTGAAAAACTTTGTCCCCTGACTGCAGTATTACTAGTTTCCTTTATATTAAATCGTATTTAACAAAAAGTAGTGTTGGCATTGAGCATCCTCTGTAAAGATTAATCTGCAGATTCTGGCAAAGCACTTTTTTCACCTCTGTCACTTATAGAAGATTTTATATTTTTTCTGATGTTTCTGTTTTAAATTTAACCTAGGAAACTTCCACTGCCAGGCAAAATAAAGATAAAGCAGAGACAGGGTCAATCAAATGAAATACATTAATGCCAATAAACATGTGTATTTGGTTTGTGTGGCCAGGTTTTCAGTAGAAGCAGAGGCTACAGGGGTGAATTCTGTGAGAAGCTGCCAGAAGGTTCCTCCATGTCCAACAGAGCTGATGCCAGTCAGCTCCAGGATGACCTACAGCTGGCCAAGGCTGAGCCCATCAGAAATGTGGTTACACCTCTGGAATAATAGATTTAAGAAGAAATAAAAAGTTATTGTGCAGAAATAATTGCAGCCAGAGTGAGAATATGTGAGAGAAACAACCCTGCAGACACCAAGGTCAGTGCAGAAGGAGGGGCAGGAGGTGCTCCAGGCACCAGAGCTGAGATTTCCCTGTAGCCCATGGTGAGGCAACTGTGCCCCTGCAGCCCATGGAGTTCAACAGGGGTGCAGAGATCCACCTGAAGCCCCTGGAGGTCCACACCAGAGCAGGTGGATGCCCAAAAGAGGGCTGTGAACCTGTGGGAAACCTGTGGTGGAGCAGAGTCCTGGTAGGGACCTGCAGATCTGTGGAGAGAGGAGCCCACACTAGTGAAGTTTCCTGGTAGGACTTGGGACCACATGGGGGAACCACACTGGAGCAGCCTGTTCCTGAAGGACTGCACTCCATGGAAAGGGACCCATGCTGGAGCAGTTCATGAAGGACTGTAGCCCATGGGAAGGACTCACACAGGAGATGTTCATGGAGAACTGTCTCTTGTGGGAGGGACCCCTGACTGGAGCAGGGAAAGGACTCCTCCTGAAGAGTGGCAGAAACAACACTTTGCTCATGATGGTACTCGGTGAGTGATCTTTTCTGGTCCTTACCTCAACTCATGAACCTTTGTTATGTTTTGTCTCCCCTGTTCACTTGAGGAGGGGAGAGATAGGGCGGCTTTGGTGGACACCTGACATCCAGTCAGGATCAGCCACCACAACATCATTTTGAGGAAAAAAGATTTTCTGCTATTTTGGTTTTTGAGGTGATCACATATAGTTTAATAAACAAAACAGTTCATAGTTATATTCCTACAAAGCCATTTGATTTAGCACCACAGCAGCTAAAATGTCAGTATAGCACACATTAAATGGATTAAAAGTTGGCCAGCTGGCAGATATCAAAAAGTATTTGTTGCTGGGGAAATGTTACCAAATGGATGTGTTTCTCGTGTCCGTGTCTAACACTGTTGAACATTTTTATCAACTCCTTATTTGAACATGTCGTAATAAGCTTTGATTTTTCGTGATCTGCCTGACAGATTAGTTAACATTTAGTGATGTACATGCTTTCTGCATGTTACCCTCTTACCAGACAGAGTTTTGCTGTAACTCATTCTGTTGTCTTTTGTGGTCTGGACAAAAAGGTTAGCTTTATAAGGTCTCTTGTGAAATTCCATGTAGAATTTTGTCTATTTTCCTATCTCTTTCACAGATAAAAGAAGGCACTCCCATTGTAAGTTCTGGTGCTCAGCTGAAGCAATTGGAGAGTCCACTCACTAGTGACTAGTACTTTGAAAAGGAAGAAAGTTTTGCATCTTTAATCCATTAATGGTTTAGTTACACATTGGAAGCCTCTGTTTTTGAATCTGCAAAAGAAGTTTAGTTCCCACTTAGAAGAATCTCTTCAGCTGTTATCCAAAAGAGAGATGTGTTATTCTGGTAATGTTTTGCACACATTTAAAGCTCTTTATTTAAGGATGTTGCAGTGCTAAAAAATATTACATCATTAGGACAGCATAATAATATAAAAATATTAATCAAAGCTAAGTCATGAAAAGCAATGCTAGTAATGACACTTAACAGTACAAATCTGCTGATTTGAAGGCTGAGGAGGCACCCTCATTACTGTGAGAGGGAAGTACCCTTGGTTAGTGTCTGTTCAAAAGAAATGTTAAAGGAATGAGTCTGGAAGGGGCTAGTGGAATAGAGTCAAGTGAGAAAATGATTTGATTTTTTTTTTCAGTATTAGGGACCATTTCTTTCACAAATAATCAAATTTTAAAGAGGTAGAAAACATGGTATCATTCTTCACACTAGTGAAAGAAGGTGCTGGACAGCTTTTAAGTTTCAGAGGACTAAACCACGAAGGGTATCCTCTGATTTTGAAGTGAGGACTCTGGATTTCGCATGTTGGATCACTGCAGGGGTTGTTGTGAGAGCCTTTCCTGCAAACTAGGGCATCAGCCAGCAAATTAACAAGCAAAGCAGATAAGTCGTGGGAAAGATTACCTAGGAACAAACTTTGTTGGAACAAGGCTAAAAGCAATTAGCAGGGCAGCTAGCACCAGCCCTGGCCAGCGGGAACAGCCAGCCACAAATATTGCCAGTAGAAAGCGCCCACCAAGAGTGGCTGAAAGGGAAGGACTGTTTGCGAATGGGGCTGTGCCTGGCTGTGAGCACTTTGAGCAGGAGCACTGACTGGTAGCAATGACCAAGGCTGCCACAGAGGCCAGCCAGCTGCCTCAGGGGACGGGTAGGGCTCAGGCATGATTCTGCTTGAGAATAACCATCCTGCTACTGAAATTTGCCTGAGTCTGGATCAAAACTTGTGAGTGAGATGAAACAAGAAGAGGATATCTATGGCTGGCACCAAAGCACTGATCTTTCAGAGGTGTCCCTTAGCCTCTGTGGAGTGAACAGGTACATCAAAGGGGACTGGGATCATGTTTCCTCTCTTGCTCGAGTTTTCTGGGTTGGATGGGTGTGACGAGCTCAAGCATGTGCTCTAGAGGCACTACTAGCCTCATGGTTTATACTTTGAGAGCGAACTACCAGTGGCAAATTTGCTTGTTGTTATTAGGTTCAAATCTCTCTATTTGCACATGATTTGCCTATGGCTTGTAGTTCCCAAACTCTGGCTTCTCTTTCTTTGTTCTGAAGAATCCTTAGCCATTCAAGAGTCAGATGACTCTGATGATATCTTTAATGGGCAATAAGCCCAAAACTCAAAAAAATGCTTTTACTTATGAGAGTGGGGAATATCCTTGTACCAAGTATATTACTTGTAAACAGAATTGAACATATATATATATATATATCTTCAGTCATATATCTACTTTATTAAGCTACATTTGGAACTACTTTCATTAAAAGTTCTCCCTCCCTTCCCTTAAATGGATTTTGTATTTTGACTTTTTATCAGTTTTACTCAGATCTACATGGTGTGTTGTGAGACTTCTTGAAGAATAGGATATGGCATGACTTGAAGAAAGGAGAGGTTCTGTCACTGGCAGTTTATAAGATTTGTTGAGAATTTCTACAGATCTAGAGATATGTGTCATTAGGAATGATGTTCTACACTTTTCATCCAAAGATCACAAACTGATTGACTAATATTAAGCACTTCTGTTTCACAACAGCCTTCTGTCTTTGAGACACACATTTGTTGGTCTTGAAGGATGAATGATGGAGAATTGACATGATGGGCTAGAAAGTAGTGCCCTTCTGACAGGTCAGATCCACCCATTTCTACTAAAGCCAAGAGGAACTGAAGGGGTTTTGAAAGGGAAGAGTTTCCACAGCCATGCACCCAGTCTGCTATTCTGCTCACAAACCAGCAGTTTCTCCTTTCTAATACTGTCTTATCTCTATACTTCATGAAGGGAATTTATACAAACCTATGTGACTGGCAATGTTTTGTCTCTTATACTTAAGACTGGACAATTCTAGGAGCCAAGCAAACAATATTACTGAGTAAAGGCAAACATCTCAGCTTTCTTTAGACTGGTAAAATTACTGGCAAATTTGATGCCGCGCTGCAGACTGCAATTTGTTCTCTTTCAAAGTACAAGGAAAACTGCTGTGAAGCACAAGCTGTCAAGATTATGTTGTGTAAGCAATTATCTTCTATCTTGACCGGACTGATGTGGGTTGGACACAATGTTTTCCTTTGTAGTCATGTAATTTATAAATGAAATGGCAAACTGGTGGGCAAAAGTACAGAGAAAGTGTCATTAATGTTTCAATGTGGCTGCTACTGGATGTCACAGCATCTGCCGTACTAACCTCTGCTCTCTGATAAAAGAAGACAAAGAGAGTTCATTGATAATTTAATATTTGCCAGTGTCTTCAGGTCTTAGGGCTTCACAGGCTCCACTGGGAAGCAAATGGATTGATTTCAAGGCTTCAGAAAAGTTTGAAATGAGTAAAAGTAAGTTATAAAATAACAAAGAGAAAACTATATTCAGAACTCCCAATTTAGGCATGATAAAGACTAAAATCAAACAACAATAAGCAGAGATGAGGTCTTTGGGGTCTGTTACTCGTAGCACATATGCAAAGAGCAGAGAAGGGCACACAAAGCATCCCCTCCTGCACCCCTGCTGTTTGAGAAAGGATCATGGTTTAAAAAAAAAAAGGCAGACACGCTAGACCGAGAAGAGCAAATACAATTCACATTCTTTTTCTTCTGGTGGGGACTTCTGTGCCACAGCAGCCTACCCCAAATAGAGGTTTTTTTGGTTCAGTGAAACAAGATAATCTGTGTTAGTACAAAATGTCTCACATAGGCAGAGCAGCTGAAAAAGTAGAATTAACCATGGCAGTGACGAGCTCTGGACTTACAGAACGGAATAGTTTAAAAACCGAAGCACAAAATAGGCCTTGGGGTATCCCATGATTCTTGGATGAAAGTACAAAGCATCTTTATTAATATTATACAAAATTTTACCCATAGATAAACTAAATCTGAAGTAAGCCTTTCTTCTAAGGCTTCCTCTGTCTGTCGGACTTCTGTTTGTTTGTGAAGTTTACATGCTTCCTGGGTTTGACCAAAACCAGGGCCACTGAAATAACTTGAGAAATGTTATCACTCTGATGTTCCTGAGCCAGCTAGGATTAGAAATGACTGGAAATGTTATGGAAGAGTCTGTTTTCATGAGATTTCCATCCAGATATCTAGACCAAAGGGGTTTTTTGCTCTGTGAACTTACAGAACACCTTTCAGTGCTCTTTGATGTAAACTCCTTGTTTCCTGTAGCATAAAGAAAAGTGCCCCTGCATTGTATCTATGCAAATTGCAACAAATAGAATGGTATAAGCTCACCTTTTAAGACCTGACCTTTTGTTTGAACTGTTAACACCTGAAAGATGGAGATTTTTCAGTTTTCAAAGCTGGGTATTAGAGTGTGTTTGTTGAACTAGGAAAAGATTGTGTTATAATAGATCCTTTCAGGACCGTGCAATAGGCACAGGAAATACGGCATTTTTTTAAGGCAACAGAAACCAGAACACACAGAGTTAAAGTCCTAACTCCATCCTTAGGGTACCTTGTTTTCTTTGCACAATTACCTGTGGTCTCAGTCTGTTAGATGATCTCAGCAGGCATTTGCAGCAATACTGAGACCATTGACATAGGTATGAAGTTTCCAGCTTTGGTTTGAAAGATCCCTTGTGTTTGTGGATTCAAGTCAGACATTTAGACTTACCTGATCTTAATTGCTATTTGTTTTTGCTTTGTATTATCTTCTAAAAAGCAGTCCAGTGAAAGAGGGAGGCCTGGGAAAAACAAACTGCTTCTCCAAAATGGCTTCAAAATCAGCATTAGGACCACCTCCAAATCTAAACACAGCTCTGGCAGAAAGGTTATCTCCTTGCTCCCCAAACCTTCCCCCTTCCTGCAGAAGCCTTGTTTCTTTTTTTTCTTTTTGGGCCATAAGAAAACAGGACCACTATTACCATACCCTTTTTTCCCATATCAAGTTCAGACTGATTATGTGGGCAATGTAGCCCTACTCTGACTCCCTTTCCCCAGTTTTGCCTCAGAATTTTGTTTTTCAGTCCCATACAAAGAGATTCAGTGACCTGGCTGTTCATGACCATCCTTTAGGCCACAGTTATCTGTAGTATCCACCTGTGGATGTCATCTTTGATTAGCGAATATAGTCCTGCCTATCCTTTCCTGAGTTAGGGCAAGCAACCCCCTTCCTGGATTTGGGCCTCCTTGAAAAGCTGGGTCAGTCTGGCAAGTGTTTCTGAATGCTTCAGACACCACTGAAAGCACATCACCATTAAAATATGCCTTTTGAGTTTTGTGTGCATGTTCACACCACAGCATTTCCTTTTAATATTTTAATGTAGATATGACAAGTGTTTCCTGATATATGTTGTGGATTCAAATTGCAAACTCTATTGACTAAAAATTTTATTTGACTTTAGAGCTGGTAGGAAACTCTTCTTCTGAGTTCTGTTGCTATGGTGATGATCTCTGCAATACATTTGAATGTCTACAAATGATGGTATTTATTACGAGATATTTAATTTAAGATTGGTATGTCCCATCAGAATAAGCAGATGAGCCTGAGACATCTTGTTATCTCAGTTTAATGGGTTCCTGCAGATGAACTTATTGGCAGTAAATTTTTGTGCATATACTTGTAACTAAGACATAGTGGGCTGCCAGCAATGTGCTAATGTTAGTCATTCCCATGAACAATTAGTTCCAACTTCACCTCTCTTGTGCTGTAACAGAAACCACACACATAGGCAGTTACCATTGCTCTGATGATGCACAGTAACATCTTAAGCTGTCATGACTGGATCATAGATCCTCTTTCAGTTAATTTAGCTTCTGCTATAAAGGTATGATAACATTTTTTATTCTTTCACAGAGATGAACAAAATGGATTTGAAGTGAGATTGCAGCTGCTAAACTCTCACCTAATTCATGTAATAATGGCCATCATCATAAAAAGATATGGTTGAAATAAATGACAGTTCTACAGCCTTCCATGAAGAAAAATCTAAATCAAACAAGTGTGATTGTCTGAAGGTGTTAAATGAAACTGGGCCATTTCACAGAGTAGGTTGGAGACACTGTTTGCTTAAGTGAACAAACAATATCTGGAGAGTTCAGTAAATTTTTTAGGAGTGAGTTCTGTGTGCAAACTGTAGTTATGGCAATAAACAGACTAGTCTGCGAAAGCAGTATAGTAAGTGAAAACTGATCTCAGGCTTTGTGCAGGAAGTCAAGGTAGAAGTTATCACTATGCAAAGTAATGACCATGAGCTTAGCCTGCAAGCAGGTTTTTGTGCTGACAGCATTCATGGCTAGGCTTCATGAGCGAAGATTTGGGAAAGGCTCTACCCATGCTTTTTGCAAGCGCCCTGATGGCTAAAAAGGCCAATTGCAAGATAGGCAATTGCAAAAGGCACAGCGAAAAGTCTCCAAGGGCAGCATTGGTGAGGCACAGTTCTTCCTGCATTGTCTTTTCTCCTCAAGACTGATTCTGCGTGTGTTCTCAAAGGAAGCAGCAGCATTATGGATGGTGTGTCTCCATTTCTCCTCACTGGAGGCCAGAGTGGACCACTGATGGTAGTCAATATGGCCAAGGCTGAGGTATTTTTTCAGGGAGTCCTTGTATCTCCTCTTTGGGGCAAAGACTGAAGAAAGAAGCTGTGCCAAGATGAGTGCAGCAGAACAGGAACATGTAGGGCAGCAAACCACTCATGACAAGACTGGCTGACTGCATTTTAGAACAAACTCTGCAAGTAAGTGATAAATATATTGCTCTACAGTTTACGGCATTTGATGTAAAATGTCATGCTACTGGCAAAACTACCCACATTTATTTCTTTAAAAAAAAAATTGTCCAAAGTTGGTAGTGAATAGTAAATGTTTTGCCAAAATGCAAGGAAACATGTTATCTGCATATGAATAAAGAGACAAACCACATCATGCACATAATATTCTGTTAACTGAGAAGTCTTGGGTAACTGTGAGTAAGGGGCAGGCTCATCTCTCTGTTTTGTTAGGCCATGTCTGTTCAGACCACTTTTACCTGCACAAAGAGACTCTGCAAGCAGCACCTACACAATATTGAGTAATGCATGACAGGTAAGTAAAAGTAGCAAGCATACAAAAATGTGCTCACTACCATTTAGAAGACACCTGATGGTGGTCTGGCAGTCACCACCCAGGGGAACAGCAAGATCAGTGATGCTATTGAGTTGTCATCTTTCGCCTTTCAGTTTTTCCCTTGGGCCATATTCTTCTCATGCCAATAATTTTCCTCTGGAAATCTACTCCCAAGTAATTGAAAAGAAATTGAAGTATTGAATTGCCAAGTAAACCTACCTGTTATAGAGAGCTTTGCTTCCTCAGTGTCATGCTATATTGATAACTAAAAGTATATATAATAGGATTTACTAATACTTATTAATATTTAATACCAGCACTTATTTTTATAATAAATACATAAATCTGTAATTACTGACTTAGTAAATAGTGTTGAAGAGAAGTAGACATCACATATTAGCATCTCTACAACCACAATTGTGAACCACTGATAGTCAACAACAAAGTGCCTGTTAATCATAATGTTGGGACCCAGAAACAGTTTTACTATAGCGACGTTCATACAGTGTCTTAGTGACAGCTGAGATATGGCCCCCAGCAGTTTTATTAAGTGCAGTGTCATGGCTTAATGATGGGTTACATTTTATGACCTGCTTAAACTGGTTATGAATGGTTAAACCTTTCCTTTGAACTTGCTTTCTCTTTTGAGCCATAAAACTCACTGTGGTCTAGTTTGTCAACTCTTTCAAAGGTTGAGGGATGTCTTAAACCAATTTTCTAGTCTACCAACTTTTATACTCTTTCAATTATAAATTCCCATGCTATCATTGTTGACTGTTACTGATCTTAAAAACACTGTGATTCCAACAAGATATGGCCACACAAGAAAGTAATACTTTAATCACCAAATACAAAAAACCAATCAAGTAGACCATTTTTGCCACTGAGTTATCTATGTGAGTTATATTCATTCCTACAGAAAGCCCTTTATTCTGTGGAGTTTGTTAATAAATATCTATCATGTTCTCTTGAGTCAGTCTGTCTAAATGCAAACATCAAGACAGATTGTCTTATAGCCTGTAGTGTGTAAAACAATTTTTCCTCAGTAGGTGGGCTGTTCTTGATTGTTACTATTTTCATTTATCATTCTTTTACTCCAAAGAAATACAACTCACCACTTTGATGTGATTAACTTACGGAAATATTTATTATAGGAACAGTGACTAAGTTTTGGTTCCAAGACAGGTATAAGCATTCTCTAATCTATACCATTTTCCTTCAAGAAAAACTGTTCCCAAGTTCAATCATAGTATCCATCATGCCCTTCCTAAACATTATTCAACCTCAAAGTATTTAAAACCTGACCTGCTCAAATATTAGCAGCATTTAATTGTTCCACCTCTTTCAAACACTTTCGGTTCTGAGAATGTGAATAGTTTTTGAGGTTTTTTTGCTACTGAAATTGTGGCAAAAAGCTGTTCTCCAGCATGGGCTCCGTTTACAGAGAGCTAATCTTCACTATAGCCTTACAGTGTCTGTTATGAAAATCCTCAAATTACATTTATATGTTTCAAAATCATTACCAAAGCATTTAATAGATTTATAATGCTTAGTGGATAAGCCAAGCAATTTTTTCCTTTCCTTCACTCTGAAAGGGTGGGGTGGAATATGTTTCTTAGGTATGTACAGTTGCACTGCTTACAATGGGGCCACTCTTCTTCTGCCCCATGGTAAGAAGCGTGGATCTGTCTGTATTTGAATGGTTTAATTCTGTTTTAACACCAGGATGAATGAAAACAGAATTTGGCCCTGTAACTGTTAAAAACTCAATGTATACAGATGTCATCTGAGCTCCAGTCTCAGAAACATTTAAACTTCCAGTGGGAGTCAAGGAGTTGGATTAGATCCTTTATTCTCTGAGCTATTACATGTTATCTCCTCTCCACTTCCCAGGCTCCAGTCTATATGTGACAACTCTTGACTTGTGGCTAGTGAGAGTTCCATTGTTTTCCACCTCTCACAGTCTTTTTCTCAACACAGTCCATTTCCCTAGCAGAATTAATTCCAGCTTTGTTCTATAAATGCCAGTCTCTTTCCTTAGTCACTCTAGGCATTGTGCCAATGAATTCAGACTAAACAGAGGATATTAATTTTACTTTAACATGTATGTATTGCACAAAAGCTATGATGCATAAGGGTTTACTTCCAAGAGCTACTGTGAAACAGTTGTGCAAGCTTTCAAATTTGCACGTCAGAGATAATTTGCTGAAGGAATTGGAGATACTTAAGAGGAAATCCTCTAAGATTTTCTGCTTTCAATGATTAAATACCGTAAGAAGGTGGGCTATGAAGTATGACTCTGCCTAAAGAACTGTATGTGATCAGACTAACTGGCTACCACCTTTTGATATTCTGCATGCTGGTGGTGTCCAGGAGTGGATTTCAGGAACGTTTTGAACTCTGCCCTGAGTACTTGAGTCTTTTTGTAACAGAGGGGGGGAAGACAGCAACTGCTAGAATCTGAACTCTACCAAGGCTTTTTTTTTTTTATTTTTAAATATAATTATGATACTGAGAGAAGTGAAGCTCACCTTTCTGAGGTTATGGAAATAGCCTTGTAACCAGAGCAGCCAGCCGGTTGATGGTGATTGAGAAACATGAATGTTAGTTAACGCTTGTTAGGAACTGCCAGTCCAATCTGTAGATATAATTTACTAAATTAGGCTATATGTTATGAACTCCCTTTTACCTTAGGAGAGAATAGTAGGGATATATACCCACGTGTAACTTAAGTCACTGTAGCTCAAACAATAAACATTTTCTTAAGGCAGACAGCTTCACCATTTGACCACTGTATTCTCTTGAATAATGGCATGAAATACTATCGGGACTCCTGGACAAAAGGAGGTCTTGCACCTTTTATTTGCGGAACTGATTGGATTTCCCTAATTGCTCGGAGGCTTTATTGTTCTGCCTCATCAGAGCTGTGCAGACTTTATCTCTCACAAACTAGGAGAAATGCAGTCAACACTCACAACTCCTTCCCACTGTTATCAGCTGATTTACAGCACAAAAAATAACAAATCTTAGCCCAAAAGGCATCACAGAAGTGAATGAGTTAACTGCTTATAGAGCTGATGAGGCTTCCTGCTAGAGAAAAACAACTTAATCCAGTTTAAAATCTGTTTTATCTAAGCTAAAACTGTTAAAAGAGGATTTGCTTCCTTGAAGACAAAATGGAGGTGTCCAAGATGTTACTCTGTATGCCTGCAAGGACACATCTGTAAATACATTCGGGGAACTGTTCTGGGTTACTGACCAGCTGTGCAGGAAATATATGTGGGGATCTTCCTTGAGAAAATCTGTGCCACATGTAGGGCTGATTAATAATGAGGAAAAACCCAAACAGTTTTTCAGCTCCGAGCTTTCACTCAGTATTCAGGGAAGTCAGTCTGCTGGAAGCTGGGTGAACCTGAACTTGGGGGTGAGAGAGAAAAGTCAGTGAGCACATCCAGTTGTCCACATGCATTTTTAAGAAGGAGTGAGCTACTTTTTCTCCAACCAGGTACAGCTAGAATGAACCAAGCATCCCATCTGCCCCTGAAAATTTCAGTGTAGAGCAACTTTCCCCTCACCAGGCACACTCAACTGAGCTGCTGAGCAGCAGCATGCACGGTTCCCATCTACCTGGAAGTGTTAATGCTGCTGTCAGGGGCTCTGGAGATTGGCGTTGGGAACAAAGGTGATGCCTTCACCCTTTGGTGACAGGACATAGCATGAGTTAACTGGAGAGATTTTCCTGTCAGAATGTCAGCTGGAGATTTCAATGCCAAATATCAGAAATGTAGAAAGTGGGATGAAGTAGAGAAGGAAAGCCCTCTCCTCTTTGCCCTCTCCCCTTTCCAAGACCCCTTCTCCTTCCTTGTCTGTCTGTAACAGAATCTCATCTCCTGCCTTGCTACCCAGACATTTCTTCTTTACCCATCCCCTCCTGCCGCTTCACCCCACGTTTGTTGCTCATCTCCACCCATATCCAATGCCCTCATGAGCCCAGGATCATGTAGGCACATCCCACTAGTTTCAGGAATTGCTTCATTAGTTCATGTCTGAACATTTTGCCCTCTTTGAAAAGGCATAACACCATGTGAGTCAGTCTTGTGGAAATAAGTCTTACTTGTCAGATCTTTGCTTAACTCTTATGGTGAGGGATTGGTGGGTTTATTAAAAATATATGATTAGAACATGGAGAGTCTTGCTTGTCTATGGATAATGATGTAATATATGCAGCTGTCTGGCTTAATCCAGGGAAAAGCTAAGGGAGAGCTGTTATGGACAGTACAACCCATATTCTGGAAATGGAAAGCCAGAGCGAAATGAGAGGTTTTACTTGTCTCAGCCTGACACAGCTGATTTCTTCTTCATGCTTACCATGCAGACAGAAACAGGGTTCATGAACCTGCTGTGGCGTCTTTTCAGCTCTGTCCTTGCCACAAACCTTTGCATGCTTTCATCTTTTGATGAGCTTCATTTAAAATCCACAGAGATCACAGAGAAGGGTTATAGGGTTCAACCACCAATTGTGAACCTGTGCTAAAGAGCCAGCAGGATGACACAAGCTGCTTTTGCAGTCTTTCCTCATGGGCTCTCTCTGTTTCAGTGAACTGAATGAACTCAGTGAACTGGATATCTTTCCTGTCATGATATATTCCCTTCTGGTTTTGTAGAAGCAGCCTGGGAAGTATTTCCCATAGCTACAGTAAATAACGAGTCATATATTCACCACTACTTGTTTTCAGTACTGTTCTTCAGTGTCTTTGTGAAAACAGCTTGATTCTGTATCAGCCTTTTTCAGCCTCTGGCTTCCCATCCCTGCCAGTAACATGCAATGGATTAGACCATGTCTCACCTGACCCAGGTAAATCTTGACAACACAATGGTACAGTTACAGTCCACACAGTTATCCCACCAGTTTGTTCTGATGTAGGGTTCTGGGTACTGCATTCAAGGAGTCTGGTTCACAGGGGCCTTGCTGCAGTACCTATGTCATGCCAGGTAACAGCAACGGGAGTGTTACACTGCTGGGACAGAAGCTGAAGCAAAGCAACTTCTAGATTTGAAGCTCCTCCTAGTAGTTACAAAAGTATTTACAAAGTTGAATGACAAGACTTCTTTGTGATATTCTCTATTAAACATCATGATAGTTTTTAAGGACAGACTTCTACCTCTATACGGATTCTTGTCAGAGTATATGGGACTCTGTGAAATCAGGAGCTTGTGGGCAACCAGTCCAGGTGTTGTGCAGGTGTCATGAGGAAATACCAGACTTAGTGCTAAGGTTGTCCAAAAATATTCAGCTGTCATCCAGGCATATACTGTGTGGTTCCTGGATCTGACTGATAAAGCAAAGGGTCACTGAAGGGGAAGAACAACCAAACAAAGACCTCCCATCTTCTTGTAGAAGTACTTGGAGGTTGTGGATGAGGATTTCAGAATTCAGGTTTGGGCTAACTGGCACTAATTAGCTGCTAAACCCCAGCAAGGCTTTTTTGAAAACCAAATGCCTATAGAAATCAGTTCAGCTCATTGCACTGGGAGGAGTGTTAGAGGTGGGGAGTATATGAATGTTTCTGCAAAGAACACCCTCATGGTAGTTAAATAGGCAGAAGTTGATGCAATGGGTATGTGGAAGTGTGCCTTAATTTGGAGGAATTTTGGAAGGGATTTTTCAAAACTAGGAAAATGTTCATTCTTTAAGAGTACTGTTTGAAAAGAAGAAAGGGTATAGAAAAGTACAAAAATATTTGTCAGCGCTGACATTTGTGGTCATTTTCCTGAGTCAAACTCAGTTTTCTGGCATGCTGATTTAATACAAATGTTTTCAGCAGCTTTCGTTCTTATTCTTAAGCAAACATGAAGGAATATGTCTCAATTTGAGTTCAGCTCCATTATGTTTTTCAGTTGTGTCAAAATACAATAGTTGTAGTACACCTAGCAATATTTTGTGAACTGTAGTGTTTATGCTCTGCTTTGGGCAGAGGATCAGAGTTTTTCTTACTCAACTAGGCCTGTAACTAACATTTCAGTGTTTGTTCTCCTACTGCCATCACACTCATTTTGCCCCACATATTCTGCAAAGATAGGTGGAGGTGTATTACCTTGGAATTGGTCTTGGAAAACATTTGCCATTTAGTCTGTTAGCTGCCTGGCAGCATTGGTGCAGGCCAGGAATAAAAGTTTTATTGAGCAAACATTAACAATGTAGGCAGCAAGAGTGTTGTGAGTTCAGCCAGGTCCTTGTCATTTATTCATAGCCCTTTAAATTGATGGAAGTGTCATTATTTTACAGGAGTTAATTGTTATGACTACTTTTTCCTTTGAGGAAGGAGGAAAAGGTGAAGGAAAAAGTTCTTCAAGGACTTGTGGCACTAACCAAGATGGGTAGAGTCACACATTGACCTTGTGCAAACAAAAGTAGCACAGAAACCCCAGTGCAAATAACCACAGAGCCATGTCAAGTTCCTTATTGACCTACGTGCCACTTACGTCATCACAACCTCTAGGCTGAAAATAAATCCCATGGCTGCTTCAGGAAGAGGAAAGTGATACCTTGCACCATAAGATATGAGATGTTGAAGTGCAGAGGGAAGTAACCTCTACTCTTCTAGTAGTGTGAGCAGAGCTGTGCGTAGAATAGGACAAGGTCATCTAAAACACATTGAAAAAAGTGAAAATATGGATTTCCCTAACAAAAGCTTCTAGGGACAAGAGGCTAAATGTATCTGTTGTGTTGGGAATGGTGGGAAAGGTAGAAGTGCCTGTGAGGAGGAGTGCTCAATATGAACATAATGTGACTTGTAACAGAGTGTAGGGTGCTTCACCCTGATGTGGTCTTGCATTGAATTGTGTTGGCTCATTAGTCAGGCAGCAAATGCCTTAGTGCCAGTCTGCAGTGAAAGTGATGCAAAGGCCTGACTCATCTGATAAAGATGTGTCAGAACTTTCCAGAAAGGATGAGTGTTTTAAATTATGTATTTTTTTTTGAGAGAGGATAAAGAAAAGAGTGGTTAGGTGAAGAATCTGATAATGGATAGAGAACATTTCACTAACTCTTTTGTAATATCATATGACAGCTTTTCTACAGGTTGCATTTCACAGAAATAGAGGGTTTTTTATGGGGAGAAAAAAATTCAATTCTCTATCTCTTTGAAACTGCTTCAACAATCGTAAGTGTGATCATGGCTTTAAAGGAACCCTGAGAGACATACTCTTATCTAACCACTGAGATAAAGAAGTAGGACCATCTTCAGGGGTCGGGACTCTTATTACTGCTATGAGATGTCTGTGCCAGCAACAGGCCAGTGTGAGTGAGCTTGACTCTGGTCTATTGTTTACTCTGGACTTCAGTTCTGGATTTCAAGTTTCTGGTGGCCTTTGCTCAGATTCCTAAGCACAGAATTATTGCAGAATAAAGAGAAGGCCAAATTGGACTTGGAAGAGGAATATCTGGCACTGTTTGAAATATATATAAAAGCATGAGGTTTGGCTAACCCTGCTGAGATGCTGTTGCACAATGGTGTATGTCAGAGATCAGTAATTATCCCTCATACAGATCCTGCTGTCTTGGTGGTCTTGTGAAAAACATATATTTTTAAATCACAGTAGTTTTTAATGCCAAAGAATAAGTGTCTGATTATTCAGATAATGCTACTGCAACACACTTTCAACTTGAATGAATGTTGGCAGGCACAGTCAAGCTTTTTGCAGATCCTGACTATGTCTGTCAGCTGTGGAGTCACAATCACAATGCAGTGAGTGATTCCTTGCCTTAAATATTGCTGCCCTTTTTCCTTAGAAAAGGAACAACTTAAAACACCCTTCTCATGCAGAGAAGTGTTGTTACTTACATTTTACACAGAAGTATCTGAAGCACAATAGATTCAAGTCAAAATCTTCAATAGTGGTTAGTTATCTACATGCTTCAAAGACTGAGCATATTAAGTATAAATGGTCACACAGGAGTTTTCTTGTACACTGAGGAACAGAACCCTGGCACACTAAGCTCTAGCCTGCTGGATGAAAGCACTCTTTCCATGAGTATCATGGTGTGCCCAATAGGCTATATCTTTTTAGTAGGTGTTCTCCCATTCTTTCATGGATAATATTCTCAAAGGTGCAGTGTTGACTTCTGTTTAGAAGTAATTAATGCAAGCAGTCTCATTGAGGAAAATCCCTGAAAAAAACCCCAAACTTTTAAAAGTCTTCCAAATATTTGTTTTGATAATATCCGTTATCAAACCTGCAGTAAATGGAATACATATCTGTCAAAATGACTTTACTGTCCTCACTGCTACAGAAACAGAAGAGAACGTTGTATCAGAAAAAGAAACTATTTAATTTCTTGTAGCTGCAAGTTTGTGATGGCATAGTCTGTTTCCAAGTGGACAGGCCACCGTGGGTACCACAGTGTTCAACTAAGAAATATAAGCATCTCCAGTGGGTGATTCAGATTTTAGATGGCCAAAGTGCTACCTGCAGACATGGGCTCCTTTTCTCTGTCGAAGTCTCAAATTCATATTTTAATTGTCAAAGGGCAAATAGGATGAAATCTACACTTAAAATTGTGGTTTAAAATGTGGTTTATGTTACTGAGTATAGAGTAAAATTTGTCCCTGGTGTGTCTGATAAGAGTATTCTCTGTCACACATAGACAAACCCTGTGTTCTTCCTAACCTGGTTTGTGTCATCGAATGTTACAAACATGTGGGATGCAGAATTATTCTGATTTAACCCCAAATCTTCTTAGAAGGGAATTTGAGTCCCCTGAGTACCTACATTTCTCATATAATTGATGTTCTTACATGCTTAATACTGAATATTTTTAAAAATCAGACTTGCAATTATGTTATTAGAAGACTCAGAGTTACTCAAACACAAATATGTGCCTAAGAAGTAAAGTGAAAAAATCTAAGTGCTGTAATTAGATAAAAATATTTTAGAGAAAAGCAAAATATTAAAAATTAGCACAAAACAACACTGAGAAAATGCCGGGGATAATTATGACTCCATAAAACTTGCTTAAATAAAAGCTGTTTGAAAGGTTTTTAAATGACTGACAACTGAAGACAGTGTGACAAACAGAAATGGAAAGAGTGGGAAAAGGAGGAAAGATGCAGTGGAGCCCCAGAACAGCAATGACTATATTAGCATGGAGTAGAGTCCACTAGGAACAGAAATGGGTGAAACCAAGTGAGATAATTGGTTTTGAGGGTCTGATACCTACACTGGTTGCATTTTGGAGAGTTTTTTACATTGGGTCTAGTTTGTTCCCATAGCACACAGATTGACCAGAGCAGATTATTCCAGGACAGTCTCTGCCAGCCCAGCCCTAAGTAAACAGAATTTGGGTCACTCCACATGAGGCTGCTGCACAATGGGAATGAAAGTGAATTATGAGGAAATGCTTGAATTATGATGGGATTTGCTTCAAATGTATAAATCTGTTACAACATGAAATACTAATGTATCTGCACCATGTGACATGCAGGCCTGCACCAGAGAATGATCTTATGAGAAGGTAACTTCTCTCTTTTATCTCAGTGACCTGACATCAGCTTTATGAGGAAATTCTAGTAGAAGAATGACTCTGTTCTATTTCAGAGCTATCCAGCAATGGCAAAGCTGTACTCTTGCTAAACCATTACCACTAATAGCACTTATACAGCGTACTTTGAAAATCTCCCAGCAGATTTTCACTAATACCAAATTCATTACTGAAGATAGATATGGATTTTGCTCAGACCACACAGTTTTCTGGGGAATTTGCAAATGAAAACATCAGATGGGGATAAAAATGGGAATGTTTTATTTGGAAATATCTTATTTTGGGTCCCTTTCCCCAAGATAAAACAGGATGTGATAGATGAGAAAGAGTTGCCCTTGAGATCCACCTCTCCTGTGAGAGTACCTCTTAAAAAAACAAAACCCAAACCTCAAGCTAAGGTTTTGGTTTGAACCTTCAATGTTTAAAGCTTACTGTGACCTCTAATGCTGGGATACAGCTGGGATATGAGAACCACAGCACTGCTGTCAGTACTACATGAGCTGTTACGGAGAAGGGAACAGAGGTTGCTCAGACTCTGCCAGTAAATACAGCACAAGGCTCGTTCTTGTGTGTGCCAGCATTTACTTCCCAGGGTGGAGAATCCTTGTGAGTAGGATTGGACAGGACCCTGAAAGGCTTAGTCCATACACCCCCCTTTCTTTCCCATACCAAATGATATTTTCTTGCTTCACTTATGTTTCAAGCACCAGGATGTGCCAGGCAATGCAATCTTTGCCACAGGAAAGCAGGCTGCAGCTCTGTGTTAATTTAAACCTGGCTCCTAATCCTGTCAATGAAAGATCACTCGTTTTTGTATGCAGCTGAAGAGCCCTTGCTAATCTGCAGCTGCAGCACACATCTGGGGTGATTGCACAGATTCGGTGTCCTGAACAAGAACTAATGGACTGTGGAGTTTGCTAACATGGTGAATTCAGCTCCCAGGTTGACTCATAATATTTGCCTTGAAGGTGCTGCAGTGGGGAAGAGAGGAATGCATGCAAGGACTGGAGATGTGAGCAGGAGGTGGAAGCTGAATGAGAGAGTCTCCAACATATGCCTGTGACTTCACCTAAGTCAAGTCACATCCTTTTGTTAAATCTTCTCTGAACTTTGTACTATACTTCCATTGACTTCCAAAAATTTGTGCTGATGAGAAATTTTAAACGGATATCCACATTAGGTATCTCAAATACCTTCAAAGGATGTTTGTATTTTACTTCAGAATACTTTCAGTTGTAAGGAGTAGGAAAGAAATTACTTTTACTAAAGCATTAGCAGAGCATAAGCTGTTGTTGAAATTAATGCTCTTAACAGAGGTACAGAGGTAGTCAGGTGGGTAATAACACACACTTAATGAAAACTGGTGGCACTTTGGCCACCCAGGCTGATTAAGCAGTTTTGCAGACTTCGCTTGCTGCATGTCCATATTTGGGACCCCGAGCGCCCCTGTACAGCTGGCCCACACTGGCTGGCAGTCTATGAACTAATATCATTGTCGTTTATTGACTGGAAGCCTTTGAATATTTTGTTTGTGTGCAGTTTATTTGAGCAATACAAATTCCTATTTGGCAGGCAGTTTGAGTTCCCTCTAAAGAGGCTTGTCTGTATTTGATAGTTTTGCCACTTTAACTACAGTAGTATAATTGAAACAGCAACTCAAAAAATACTCAAGGGAACAGGCAATTATAGTGGTAGCAAATTGTTTATCTTGGCCTAGCATATTACAGAACAAAATTAACTGTACCAAAATAATGCAATTTTCTATCAATTTCTATCAATATATTACTCTAAGCAAAGGTCTTATCCATGTATATTCCCTGGCCTGAAGTCCTCTTCCTGACTGATTTAGACATGCTGGTACAATATAAATGCTTTCAAATATAAATACAGTTCCGAAGTGTTTTCTTCTTCTCCCCCAAAATCTCCATATCTGGCAAGTCTAAACACTGTTTATACCTGCTTGGGGTAGAGATAATTTTTCATAGGTCTCTTTGACTCCACAGACTGTAAGCAATGCTATGAGTTCACTGTGGTGTATATTAAGGTAGAGAGTGGCTCTTACTTCTTATCTCAGTTGCTTTGATGGCATGGGGAAGATAAAGAACATGCTGTTGCTTTTGATGCTCCAAGTGAGGAACATAAAGAATTAGCAACAGCAACTGTATTACCCAAACTTTCCTCTGCAAACTACTTTGAACAGGTCTTTGAGTTACTTTGATTATTTTTTGTTTGTTTTCATTTGCTTTTACCATAGACTGGTCAAATGTCTGGAATAGCTAGAAGATGTCAAAGAAAAAATGGAAAGCAAAACAGGCATCTTAAACAGAAGATTTTGGCTGCCTGGATTTCTGATGTGCAGTGAATGAACCTATACCTGTGCTCCTGTCACCTTTCAAAGACTTGAGGTCTTGTTAAGAGGCTGGAGGAGTCAAGCTGGCAGCAAGGGGAGGGATGGCTGTGGCATGCACAGGTTTATAGACATGATAATACAAATACAGTGCAAGAGCCAGGGCTGGCAGCTGCAGCTCTGACCAAGGCTGCCGGAGCAGCATGTTGGGCTGGGTGTAAAATGAAGCCCTTGGGTCACCACATTCAGCTTGTGGCTGGATCATTATCATCCAGCACAGTTGGCCAGGCCCCAGAAGATCCCTCTACAGGTATTTAACTATCCCCATGTACTCCCCAGAGAGCCAGATAGAGTGGAGCCAGGGCTCACGGCACTAGGCATTAGCTCATAGGGTTTATACATTATTGTATTCCACCAGGTGATATCTAAATCTGTTGAAAAGGCAATCTTGCCTTCTCCTTGATGTCTAGATCCTTTCTTCAAAAGGGCTGTTGGCTCTCAAACAACTTACGGTCTTCAGTGATGCCCATCCATCACTCCTTGCTATGCTGAAGACTCCATATCTGTTTACAAAATGTTCAAAGAAGGAGGAATTTGGGAGATGGCCTGAAATTCCTCCTGTGTACTTTTTGCTGGCACTTCCCTCTGTAGATTGCAAAATGTTTTATAGCTCCTTTTCTTCTTTTTTCCCCTACTTCCATTCATTCTTCCTACAGCTCCTTGTTCTCTCCCCTGAGATAACCGTGGTCACATAACAGATTAAACTTAAAATGGCAAGTTTGAGGGTTTTCTTGTCTTTATCTTCTGTGTAACACAAATATGCACCAAGCAATAAATTCTTCTTGAAGTTTTCCCTGACTGTAGCATAAGATGCTTTCCGTTCCACCAGTTGTGTTTTACCCTCAGAGCCTGTAGTTGAGGTGTCACATGATTTCAAAGAAAACAAAAGCTGTATGAATTGTGATGTTATTTTTGTAGGAAAGAAGAAATGCCCCTCAATGTTTTCCAAACGTAATTTTTAAATCCTTTTGTAATGCAGGGAGAGTCTGAAAAGCAATGTCTTCCAAACTGAATTGGATACTAGGTCATGATCAGACAGACTTCTGTGAAATATTATGAAGGGAGGATTAGATTAGAATTGGATTTGACAATATGGGCAAAGTTGTGCAGGCAAATCTGCAAATTAGGGAAACATAAATGTGTTCTCTAATAGTATCCAAAAGGGAGCTAAGATTTGCCACTTAAAGAGCACCGTGAAGGTATTTTGCGGCTGGCAGTGAGGCCAAAGCTATGACATCATGTAGAGTCATCAAATAAGACTTGTATCAAGAGCTTCTTTTTTTTTTTTAACTAACAGGTATATTTCCTACAGTATGTCACTATTACGTTACCACATGAAACTCATCCTGCACAACTGATGCAAAGCAAATAGCAGTTTCTCATTGCTCCTGCCATTGCTTTTACCTCAGCGACCAATGTGTATGAGGGCAGCACGGCTTATTCTGCAGCCACTAAATAAAGTTTTTGCAAATATTCACAGTGACATATCACCGTCAGAGCAAGTTGTGGAGCCTGACTCTTCAGTTGGCATGTTTTATGGCTCACAGTAAATGGAGCTTTGTGGGTGGGCCAGACACAGCTCTCTGTGCTGCTATGTGGAGGAGTCAAAGTCCACCCTCATTACTCCACCAGCAAGTATGATAATCTTTGGACTTTAGGGAACCCAGCTCATGCTGGGAGGCAAGAGCAGAGGATCTGTCTCCTTTTGGGAATTGCTCTTCAGCTGAGATTCAGCCCTTCATGGAGACTGTAGGATGGGAAACTTCCCTGCAGCCCTGGTGCTGAGCTCTCCCTTATTCCTGACACCTTGACTCTTTTCAATGATCAGTTGCTATCTATCCACTTAAATCCTTCTCTTCCTCCTCCCTGATTACCCTTCTCACCTCATCCCCAGCCTCTCCCCAGCTGACCTCCTCTCCCCTTTCCCCAGGGTCCCTGGCTCTTCCTGAACACCACACTCCCCACCTCCCAGTGGCTGGTGTCCTCAACACTGAGTGGAGACAGACAGCAACTATTTGATATCCCTGTTGCCACATAACTACATTTCCATATTGTGAGGAAGCTTGCCAAAGTCCTGTTCCTCCCATAGCAAATTGAAAGCTATCACCAGCTGGTAACAGCTTGCAGACACAACTTGCTGACTCGGAAATATTCCTGACAGCAGCAAGAAAGCTCAGATTATCAATCCTTGATATCATGAAAACTTTAAATCAAATACGTTCCAACATCTGGTTAATGATCAAAGCAAATCTTTTTTTTTTTTTTTTAAAAAAAAAAGGAAGAAAATACTTATTTCCTGATAGGCTTAATAGCTTGAAATTAAGACTGTTTATATCAAGTTAGTAGACTGACTCACGGCCACCAGTAAAGTGTGAATCAAAGATCCTTCTTAAAGCAATCTACAAAGTGACTGCCCTACAAAGGATCCCACCAAGCCAGACACAGCACACCAGCATTCCCTGTACATTCCTCAGCAAGCAGAAGGTCCCCGAATTCATCGTTTTCTGGTTTAGCACAGAAGAAGAGACAAATGCTCAAGGGTTGTATATAATTTCCTAGCCTGCTGCTGGCTTTTTTTTTCTCATTCATGATGACATGCGGATAAGAATATTGAGCTGGTTTTGACTGGTTCTCTAGAAGGAAACTGGGCAGTGGTTGAACTGGGATTATTCAGATAGGAAAAGGAAAAATTTTTGGGGCGTCACGCAAGCATGGACAAGTGGTTACATATACTGCCAAATTTGCCATCAAAGAGGCTGAATTTAAGGTAGAACTTCAGCCAGTGGCAGCAGGTATGTTTCTAGTGTCTACAAGAAATTCTTGATTGAGCCCAGTAGAAAATTTCTGACTGGAGGATGCTGGAGGGGCAACAGGGTGGGATATATTGGAGGACTGTGAAGGTCCTGAAGTGAATGAGGAAGGCAAGTAAGAATGACTGTGGACTTCAGGCAATTAGGCATTGTCTTGTCCAGGAAGCTGGTACTTTGCATACAGTTTGCTGCCCTCCCAGCCAAGTACAAGAAAGAAACGCCAGAGGAGTGAGTTCAGGGCAAACCACTAAGCTGGTCAAAGGCTGGAGTGCTTGCCCTGTGAGGAGAACTGAAGGACCAAGATTTGTTCAACCTAGAGGAGAAACAGCTTCAGGGTCACTTGACAGCAGCCTGACTGCTGGGGAAGGGGTCATCCAGAAGAAGCCAGTCTATTGAGAGTGGTGCATGGCAGGAGCAGAAGTTTGGGTTAGAAACCTCCTGAGATCCCTTCCAACCGGAATCATTCTAATAATCCTATGAAAGCATGTGAGCACTCTCAAATGAACTTTCCTAAAACATTGAGATCCTCAGATCTCTCACAGTCACCTCATAACAGCTTCATCTCCTTCCCATTAATCAAATTTTCAACTCAATGTCCTGTCCATGTCCTCTCCATTTCTCCTGCTTTTGCAAAGCCCTTTTCTTTATCAACACTGTTCATATAAAGCCTTTTTAGTTCATGTCTATTGCTTAGGAGTGTTTTCTGTATTTTCCTGAATCTTCCCTTGCCATCACCACTGCCATCACCTGTCATCTTCCGGCTGGCTACCCACACAGATTGTGCCAAGTTGCATTTACAGAATACCAGCTTCCTTTCTCAGCATTCACGACCACATCATATATTTTTCTTGTAGTTCTTTATCAGCATCCTATTTTCCCACTAGCAAGATCAAATTCTTTTTGCCTATATGGTTACATAAAATTCTGTAACTTCATTTACTGCTGTCATGTGTCTTTACAACCAAGCTATTTTCTTTTCTTACAGAAGTTTGTTCGAAATCCACTTTTTTGAAGACTTCCAATAATATTACTGAGGCAAAAGCTAATTTTTCGTCTTGTGTTTCCACTATTTATGCATATATAATTTAATTGTGCCTTAAGGCCTATAAATACCTTTCAAAATGAAAAGGAACTTCAGCATGAATGTGAAGGTCCATGCAATAATTGGTGCTGCATAGTGTAACCTGTAGCACATTCCCTGCAGTGAGTGGTGCTGGTGTCCTGAGGCTTCTCAGTAAATCTCTGCCCAGATAGTGACTGTGCTTTGCCAAGTGCTGCTTGAGTCCAGAGCACATAAAGAGCACTATATAGACCAGAGTAACAGCTGCAGGAAACAGCTACAAAAGGAGGTTATTGACTGTTACCTAGATTTACTTCTGACAGTAGTCAGAGAACAGAAATAATATTCTGCTTCTTTATGAGGAAGTCTTTAAACGTGTGTGTGGGGGGGGAGGTTGTATAGAAGATTACTGGCTGCAGCAGTGAGTTTAAAAATGGCCCATTGACGATTTTCATTGAATCCTAATAGGTATGCATATATATGTTATATGACTGTGTGTAAATGAAGACACAGTCAAAATGTTTATTGTTCTACAGATGCCAAATTTAACATCCATGCACAGCATCAGTGGTTTTCAGTATCTGTAAATTAACACCTTTTTTATGCTATCACAGAACTTTTGTATTTCTAACTTAAACCAATACAGTTCCTGGAAGGTGGAAAGGATTATATTAATGCAAATTCATAAAACTCTTAATTCATGACAATTAAGTACTGGCATTTTCTGCAAAACATTGTAATGTTTTGTAAGACAAAATCTTTTGTTACACTATGTTGTTTGCATGATGATACTTGACAGATAGTTGGGAAGATACTTGGGAACAACAACAATATGTGATTGCTTCTGCTGAGGCCAGAACAACCAAGATAATTAACTTTGGAAAGTTACAACTGGTTGTATATGACCATCCATAATGACCATGGTACCTATTGGGAAGACACTTAGTGACTTCAATAGGGTTTGGATTATGCCTTTATTCCTAGAAAAAAGTATGGTGTCAGACTTTGTAATGCTTGTGCCTTAGACAGGTATAAAACAGAGAAACTGAATCTCTCCAGCATAAGAAGGTATGCAGGATGCTTGAGAGGATCCTATCCCACCCTATCTATGTCCCATCACCTAATCAGATGTATAATGGCTGGTAGGGTGCATTTTCTGAAACTTTCCAACTGAATTGAAGCCATGATCAGAATGGGGTCTTTGTTCCAGTGTTCAGTACAGAGCAAATCTGGAGGAGTGTGCACATCTGAAAGCGAACGAACATCAATAAACTTACACCAACAGCAACAGCAGAACACCTAGAAAATATCCATCGACTCAGAGAATAATATTCAAATGGACTTCTGCATGTCTTTGATACAACGTCATTCATGGCAGGTCCAGTTAGAGCAGGTCCACTCAAGTTTCCTTTATCTCAGTTGATGAAGAGTCTACTCCATCTCTATGTTCCTTCTCCAAATTTGACCATTTCCTGTGAAATTCTTTCTCCTTGTAACTTAGTCATATGTTGTGATTTATGTCTGTTGCCTCTTATCCCATTCTTGTGCAACTCTGAGAAGAGACTGATTTTATCTTCTCTACATCCTCCCATTAGACTGTTGCATCTGAATAAGCCCAGCTTTCTCAACATCTCCACGTAGGTGGGGAGTTCCAACCCCCTGACTATCGTTGTGGCCTCACTTTAGTCTGTCAGTATCTTTCCCTGACCGTAACAATTTAGGGGAAAAAAAAAATACCGTTTTACTCTTATCTGATGTTTTATTTCCTGGCCATATTAAGATATATTAAAAAATGTATTAAAAGCTGTTAAGGAATTAACATCAATATTTCTTCTGAATAAAAATAATCCTGCCAAAATTTTCCTTATGATCCTGAATAGTGCAGAGCTCAAGTTATTCTCTACATTTGGAACAAAGCACATTCACCAGAATTCAAGTATCCAAAGGAAAAAAAAAAAAGGATTCTGGGGAAGGAAAAATCGTAGTGCATGGCTGCTCAGTTTTGCCTTTCAGGAGCTGGCAATAGCTGTTGACCATTATCTGCTCATATGCCCTGTGCATTCTGTGAATCTTCATTCCTTACCCTCTTCCAACACCACCTTCCTTCTCCACTTACTCCTGTATTCCAGTCACCAAGGCCTCAAACTTTCTCCCTTTCCCATAATCCCAGACCTGTAGGTATTCACATGCGAAGTTTATTTTCCTTTTGGAAATTCTCTGATTCCTTTCCAACTTTCAGGCGGTTTTCAAATTACTTTCCCTCTCCAATTAAAAGTGCTGTGACAGAGGCAGACTTTAGCAAAATGTTTTGCTCCCTTCATGTCTGCACTTCTTGGATCTGAAAGGATGTTGGCTGAATATTGGATATCCTCAGAAATCCTCCAATTACAGTGAAAGCTGCCAATCTACAGACCCTTGTGCATTCTCACTGTTCACACACAATATGATTTTTTGGGTTGTGAATCAGGTTCACAGCTACTAACAATTGCCAGCTCTTTGTTGTTTGTTAATACTGTGCTTCCTTTGCTTCCCTGTGAAGCAGTGGGAACCACAAGCAGCCTGGAACAAATGGCTGGTCAACTTTGAGGAAAATCTGAGAGAGCGATTGATTCCCAGATTTGGCAAGTGGTAAAGAGAGAGGAGAAAGAGGAGATGAAAGAAGCTATGCCACATGAATCCCATGTTCAAATGACTCCTGGTAGGCTAGCATTGCTCTCTATTGATGAAATAGCATGCAGTTTCAAGGAAATGAGAAGTTGGTGAATTTTAGAGCATTTTAAAAAATTGGTCTTAAATGGAAAAGGATTTTACCTTACCAACTGCAGAGCTTCTGGTCTTTTAGGGTCCAAAACCCTGATGAATTGCTGATACTTTCATAGAATCATAGAATCATCAAGGTTGGAAGAGACCTTTAAGATCATCCAGTCCAACTGTCAACCCAGCACTACCACTGTAAGCCTATAGCCACTAAACCGTTTCACCCAATGTCAAATGCAGATGCCTCTTAAACACTTCCAGGGATGGTGACTTTGCCATCAATAAACTAGTTATACTTTAGTCATGCATGGTAAAATGACCATTGCTTTTCTTTGTTTTTAAAAATGCATATTTGAAGTACCTAGCTGACAGCACTCAGAAGAAAAATCATTATCTTCAGTTTTCATGTTAGAACTTCTCATGCAACACAGCACAGTCCCAGCTGACTCCTCAGTTGTGTCCACATACAGAGCTTACCTATGTGCACACATACGTGCAACTTTTATGTGTGGTAAGACTGCCCTTTTTTTGCAGCACTCTTTTGAAGATGGAGCATAATGTAGCCATGAAATCAATGTGGTACATCTATGATGAGGGTGAACTACAGTTCAAGAATCATGGGTAAGGAAGGAAGCAGAGGTTTCTGCAAGTGACATTCACTGATCTTCATTGCTTTCAGGCTTGAGTAACCTCACATTTAGTGAGATACTCTGTCTCCTCAGAATGGTTTCTGTTCCCCTAGTTCCCTGAGCCAACCGATATTCACTTTCCTTCCTGTAGATGTGCCTATGGAGATGGTCTTGTGTTTACCCTCGAGTCTTTGGAATGAGCTGCAAAATATTAATTTAAATTGTCAATTAACTGATATTGGCCATCACAAACTTGAAGTTATTAAGCTGTACTCATGCCTTCGGTGTTGTTTTGATGGACAAGATTCACACGAGTCATTCAGCAAATCTGTCTCCACAATGAAGAATGCACTGTTCACAGGCCCATTCCTCTCAAGGAAAGCAGTGAAAAAGTTGCATGTGTAAATCACATGCACAGATTAAATAAAAAATAAGTTCAATTTATGTTCATTGAGTATGTGGGAAGCAAGGGTATGGCTAGTCAACACTGGAAGACTGGACCACTGCTCCTTCTCCCAAGTTCAATAGTCATCTGTTACAGAGCTTGTGTTAGATATCTGCTGCAAGATCCCAAAGAAGTGAAGGGCTATTGGCCACATGTGTAAATTTCCCCACAGAAAAGTTTCACTTAAATGATAGTCTGCCTCTTATTTGCCTTCAGATAATAGAGAAACACAGTGGAAAATCCTGTATAAAATAGATTCTCAGTCTATACATTGCCTTATTAAGTCAGACCACTAATGACTGATGCCTAGCCAGTGAAACAAAGCAGTTACCTGCCCAAGTTATTGGATGAACTCAAGTAACAAATAAGTGTGGAAAAACCAGGGGTTTTTATCAATCATTAGGGGAAAGGAAAAAAAAAAAGCTAATATTGCCAGGTAGCTCATTTATAATGAACAATTCGATTAGCTCCACATCTGGTGTGTCCTGGCTTTCTTTCAGGATAAGACAGCTGGCTTGTCTTGAAAGAGTGTTTTAATGCAGAGTTCTGTATTAATATTATATTTCATTTAGGTGTTGTATGTTAATGCTTCAAACATGCATTTCTGGCAGTATGACCATGGCCTAGTTTTTTGATGCAAAATATCACATTTCCAAGCATTTTTTAAAAGCCTGCAATACCACAGTTTCTGTTGGGAAAAAAAGAAAGGAGGAGGGAATTAAATAAACAAAAACACCTGGCAACCTTCATTGTTGGTGTAGAAAAGGCAAGTCATGCAAAAACACTTAAACTGAGAGGGTTTTTTCCAAATTCAATCAGTAGAATTGCAACAAATATCAACAGTAAGGCTCCTGATAAAAAGCCAGAATAAGCAAGACTCTAAATGTCTAGAGACTGCAGGAAATAAAATGAGGAGTAAAAATACTGGTCTTTACTCTTCACATCATCTAAAGATACTTGAAGTGGCTACTTTAAACCTAATACAAAGTTATAGAATAGAAACATACATATATTTTGATTTGCCAGGTTTGGTCTGACAAAATGGTGTGCTTAGAGCAAAGCACCCACTGGGAAAATGTATGGAACCAGCTGCCACTAGAGAAGTAAATGACAAATAGCCCACAAAAGGAAAATAAAAACAAAGACAATGAAAGTCAGAAGAATTCACAAAGTTGTTCACTTCAAGTTGAGATGGTAGTCTCAGAATCTGGAAAGGTATGGGACAATTTGCCCAGTGACTTACCTGTTATATGTCTCCTCAGTGCCTATGGCTAAAAATTGCATAGTGTTGTTGTGTTTTGAGGAAGAATGTGCATATAAGCTGGTTTTTAAAGGGCAATCAAAAAGTTTGGTAGATGAATGAATCCAGGTCCTGCAGCAGCACATGTCAAAGTACAAGACAACAGTTCAAGGAGAACAGATAGATCAGACGTGAAGTCCAGAGGGGCCAGGAGCTTCAGGTGTCAACCAAAACACAGGAAAACCATGATGGGCACAGGAGAAAACACTGCAGGGTTCCTCTTGTGAATGCTGCCAGTAGTGAAGTCTGAGCTCAGTGGCAAACAGCAGGGGCCAAATATGTATTCAGGCAGTCTCAAGCAGTTCAAATAGATTGCTGATAGAAAGGCATGAATAAACCACCGTTTGGCTCAGTGCCATGATTTTCACTTTGTTGAAGGTTTGAGCTGAATAACTCCTCCAAAACAGGCTGCTGGACATAGACAGTGTTTCCTTGTATTTAAGGTACTTAGTTGAAAGGGTATTGAAATTTTATGGGAAAATATGCCAGAGATGGACTGAACCCACAAGTTTTGATTTGGTATCCAGCTTTAGTGTGTTCAAAACCAAACAATGGCCTTCTACAGAAAGAGAAAGTTCTGTTTCTATCTGCCGTCTCTCAAACACAGGATCTGCAAAGTGTGACATGAACACCAACAATTCAGTTGATGCATCACTCAAGAAAACAACTATCACTTACTGGTGACATTTTTAAAAAAAATATGAGTTTGGTATATGAAAATGTAATCTATTTGCCTGTTGACACCTACTCATGAGTTACCAGAGCTTTGTATAAATTCCGGCTCTGCAGCAGCAGAAATTTTGCCATTGGTTTCACTAGGTCAGAATTTTACCCTGTAAAACCAAAAATCATCAATAGTATTGCTAACTAGGAGCACACAGAAATAATTGCCTTGATTTTGGCTCTGTGCAAATGTGACCCATGCTAACAGAGTAGATAGACTATTTGTTTCCAGAAATAACCAGAAAAATCACAGAAATAGCTGCTAACCTTCCCTAAACTAGTGACCACATGGCTAAAGAGCTTTAAAACCTCAAGTTTGAAATTAACACTGGTTTGAAATGTTCTTCACTCATAGATTTTTTTTAATTATTTTTTTACTTTCGCACTTTTTCACAAACCCCACAGAATTTCCTGGAACCACCAACCTACAGCCCTGAGGTGCAAATTCTGTTCTTCTGTTTCATGCCATAAAAAAACATGCAGAGTTTTAGTGTGTAATGTTTGAAACCGACTTTATTTGCTATGGGCAACTGCAGGCAACATTTTTGGGGCTCAGCTGCCTTCATAGCTTCTCATATCTACTGAGCCAGTTTCTGATTTTCACGGTTCTTAATTTTTCACATAGAAATACAGAAGAGTGTTTTGTCGTTTCAAAGGACAGAAAGAGTTAAGAGAAGGAAAATCTTGCACAGACTAAGCAGGACTATAACAAGCTCTGGCCTGTAGTGGCAATGCCACATACTTTTTGTCTATCTTCATTTTTGTTAAGGACTTCCTTTAAAGCTATGAGGTGTTAGCTTTGCTTAGAATCTTGCAATAACTAAATAAAACAAAAAAAAAATAAGGATTCTTGGGCTTCATTTCTGTTGATGCATGTTTTCAATGTATTATTTGGTTTCTAAACCATATCCAAAGAGACAAAATGCCAGAACAATAAAACATTCCTCCTTGTTTGCAGAACAATTTGCCTCTCATGGCAAAATGTTGGATGCAGTTGAATCCTATCTTCAAATGTAGCAGACATCTGTGGAGAAGAAAATACTCAAAATAGAAACATGCCTGAGCAGACAAACTCTACTAAGGCAGGGAAAGCTGGTAAGAAGGAGAAACCAGAACATCAGTCCTGTACTTTTCAAGTCAGCAGGAAGACTTGAGAACTTCATTCCACAGAAGTGAATTTCTATGTTCAAAAATATTACTCAAGGCAGAGGAAATATGAAAGTCCTCTAAATGCAGAGAGAATAAAAGTGGAAACAAAACCTCCCTGCATTGTACTATTCTTTTTTTCCATTCTTCAGTTTCATCTGTCTGACATTTAATACTGTTTATTATTAGCAGAGACCCTTTGCAGTAGCTCTCACAGTTTTAGGCTGTGAGCAGGCATAATGCAGAGCATACACATTTGTCATTAGACGCAACTGTAGAAATTCAATTAAAAATATGACATTTGATCAGCATCAGCGACAGAAATGCACTGACATCCCACAAGAAGCCCTGCAAGACTTTGGCTGTGGAATACTGTCCCAGCTAGAACAAAATGTTAGAGACCACAACAGCTCCAGTGTGACCCTACTTGCAGCATCAGCTGCAACCCAGGAGAGACTGATGGAAACAAATAAGGCTCATATCTAGTGCCAAGCAAAGACTGTCCTGCATACTTTTAACTCCAAATTCATAGTAAATAGCATCTGCAGAAACTCAGGAATAAGTACTGTAAGAATGAAAGAGTTAGACCACAGGTCCAACTGGGTAAGTACCCCAGCTCCAGCAGTGACTATCAGCAATTGTTTGGAAAAGAGGATAAACCCTTATACACACTGTGGTTTAAACAACTCAGAGTGGTTGCCTTTCTTTTTCAGCGTACTGAACACTGGGTTGACCTGTGCACAGATAGCCTTTACTGCATAAGAGAGGTAAAAGCCCTGGGAGATTCCCAAACCCTTTGCAGCTGGTTTGGTGTTTTGGTGGGGGTTTTTTTTGGTTTTGTTTTTTGGTGGTGCTTTTTTTTTGTTATTGTTGTTATTTTGTGGTTTTTTGTTTTTTACCCTAAGAAACAGAAACATGGAGGGGAGGAATAATAAAGCTAAATTACTTGAGACATGGGTAAGAAGTTTACTGTTAGAAGAATGACTGGAACTCAGGAAATGGCTAGTCATTCCAATCCTCCTTGAGAAACTGTAGAAAACTGGAACACTGACGGCAGCAGGAGTCTAGACAAATTATACAAGGTTCAACAAAAATTTCTCTAACATCCTTATATGTGGTTTGGTGTGGGTTTTTTTTTTCCTCTGTAGATTTTTAACCAATTTTGGAAGAACAGGATATTCTCCTGTGTATTATAATACTTTCTTGTTTGGTTCGTTGATCTGTAGGTCTTAAAAAAATCCCGAGTTTATCTTCACAATTGGTGCTGAAGACCCCCAAAGATTTCATGTAATTAAAGACTGTATGATCTAAGGTTTGTTTCTAGAGACCATCCAATGTCTAAGCCAACAAGACTGTGCATGAAGGACCTCACAGAAGCTGGTCAGGTCTAGACACAACATTTTTAATGTAATATTGTCAGCATGTGTTGTTCTGTCAAAGTAAAACATTTTATTAAGGTTATTGAATTACAGTGATGTTTCTGTTTAGAATAAGGCTTCTAGACACTAGTCAGCTACATGCGGAGAAAAGTTCAGATCTATTTTTTTAAATAATGTTTTCAATCAAAAGCCAGTTGTATCAACATAATTCTTCTCCACAGAATAACCCTGAGACTTAGTTCTCCTTCCAATCTAGAACAAGTTTTATCCCTGAAAGCTATAGCATGATTGTCCTTGACCTGCTGTCAAACACAAAATCAAACACCTGTGGCTAATACATAAGGCTATGTGTCTACCACTGTTGATTCATCTGCAGTATATTACATCCTAATTTATTACTATGGGTGTTTTTCAAAGGGAATTCATTAGACAGACAGAGTCCATTGCACAGTTAAGAAACTGTTTTTCTTCCCACCGTTCTAATTTTCCCTTCTTCTCAGATTTCTGTTTCCTTTCATGCTATGGCAGGGATATTAAGCGCTTGTGATACAGTATTTGGTCCAAAACCAGCCATTCTGTTCTGGGCAATTAATGTGGGTGGTGAGCAATACCTGATCCAAATTTTGTGGGTTGGATAAACCGTAAGAAGTGGTTAATTAACTTCTACAGACCATATCTGTTTAATGAGGGGTGGAATTTCTCATTTATACAGAATAAATCCATGAGTTCTGGCATTGTCCTAAAAGAAACAAAAGAATAACTCTCTTAAGGGAACAAGATTTTTCACATAGCTGTCTGTGTCTTAGAAGATGAATTGATATATGAGGCCAAATGATGGGCCTGGTAAAAGTTGCTAATACAAATTACTGTGTCATAGGAATAAATTCAGGGAGAGATATACCTTGCTAAAGTGCAGTTCCTGATCCAGGTTTTCCTTTGTGATTGCTTTCATCTCCTTTTGAGAACACAAGTAAAAAATCAGCTACAGTTTTCCATGACAGCAGTTTTTAGCTTTGTGGTTTTATTATCCCATGCAGTATATATAAAACTTCACCAAGAAAGTAAGCTTTTACTAAGTCTTTCCTCTGCTCAAAGTAAAGCAATCTCACCCGGTCCACCCTGACTGCAGATATAAAATAATAGATGGATTTCTACCTCAGCTGGAATTGCTGAAAATGTCCTTCCTGAATAATATCTGAGTTGAGTCACAAGTTTACTATTCACTATCATAGCATAATATATGGAGCACTTCTGCTTTTCTCTAGGGAAACCCACCAATGCTGCCTCTTCATACCACAGACTGATAGTTTATGGAGATATCCAACGGCTAAATCATGAAGTCAAGAGTCCTTAGAGCCTGTTGTGACATGATTTTTGAAATATTTTGCTTTCTCTCTCCTTCTGCCACTCTGGGCTCTGCTACACCAAATAAAAATTTCTATCATTTAAACTACAGTCAAAAAGCTCACGATGTTTAGCCCCAGGTTGTCACTTGAGGGTGTGATGATGAACACTCCTTGACATCTGGTGAGATGTTGCAGCTCCTGTCTGGAGAAGTCCCTCTGAAGTTAAAGGCTGATGATATCAAAAATCAGGATGTCTGGTTTGTTCTAAGACTGCTTGGTTTAGATTGATCTCTTTGGTGTAAGTGAACCTGCCTCATGTGGCAAAGGAAGTGACTTAAAAGTGACGTAGCAATTCTGAAAGGGAATCAGACAGTGGGAGACGCACACAACTGGCATGTCTTGTGCTGCATTTAACTCGTCAGACGGTGAAAGGAAAAACAGCATTTCATAACAGCTTTTATTACGCTGTTTTCTAGAGATGAGAAAATAAAGTTGGTGTGCAGAAAGGAATGATGCGAACAGAGGGATTTTCACTTTATCATTATAGTCATCACTTTCTCCAACAGCAGATCTTCCCTGACTCAGACATGTGTTAGAGAAAACAGGGTAAATACCAATGAGCTGTGAGTCCCCACCCTGCTCATGACACAGGGAACATCTCCCTCCTGCCTCTGTCTGGGAAGAGGCTTATTTCAAAAATAAAAAAAAAAAAAGCCCTGTATCTAAGGGATGACTGATGCCTCCAGACAAAAATGTTTTTGAGTTCCTTGCATTAAGAGAGGCACTCCCTAAGTGGCTCCCCCTTACGCCCCTCCTGCAGCCAATTGTGTGCCCCTGTGTAATTAGAGGGCAGTGTATCCATCAGGGAGACCTGTGGATGGACCTTCAGATAACCAATCCAATTTTCTGACTGATGTGTGTCTTGAACAGAGCCTCCATCGTTTGAGTGTGCTAGGGAGCCCCAGAGGGGCAGTGCTGCAGGATGTCTCCTGAACCTACTGAAAGGTAACACACTTCCCTGCTGTTGCTGGGCCCTGGGGCATCCTGCTGCCCCACGTGGCCTCACCTGCTTGGTCCAGTTCCATACTGCCTCCAGCCCTTATGACTAAATTACTTGAGGAGTCTTGAACCATAGGACATGTACCTGAGGCTTGGGTACAGTTTAAGGAAGGTCTGTTGTCTTCATATTCAAAATTTATGGTATGTCTTGATAACCCCATAACATAAAGATGGAAGTCATCTTAAGGTTTCCAGACAGACATCTTTTCTAGGATAACTTTTACTCCAGAAGACAAGTTTTAGAGCCTGGTTCAATGGCCTCAATATAGGCACCAGGTGCCATTTTAGTGAATTCATGGGGTTTTTTTCTAACCAACTGCTCTCCTATGAGGGTGCAAGTTTCCCACTGGTTTTTGTCACAGCTGCCCTTTGCAATTATCTGCCTTTTGCAGATATCCGCCTTGATATCTAAAGCACCTTGGATGACACTGAATGTATGTTTAGCCAACTAAATTCCTCCATTCTGGATTCAAAACTAAGCAAACACCCATTTGAAAGTAAAAATATTTTGGAATAATTCCTCCACTTCCATGGAGGCCCAAGGCACCACAGACATGCAGGTGCAGTAAGTTATAGGTGACTACAAGCAGTTTGGGAGAAAGAAGTGATCTGTGAAACTGGACACTACACTGATGCCTAAAATCCTGGAAGACAGGCACTCAGAACAACATTAGTGGAGATAGATAGAAAAAGTGCTTTTATTTAGAAGCTTCTAGCTGCACACCAGAACTATGAGCACACGTGGTTCAGTGATGTTACAGATTTTATAACTTCCAGTAATTAGCATATATGATATCTAAAACCAACCCATAGTACCCATTTCTCCTGGTGCTCACAAAGCTCTGAACTGCCCCTTAGAGCCTCTCCAAGGGCTCTGGACCTTCTCTTCTGTTTTGTCTTTGAGCTATCTTGCAGGTGCTTCTTCAAAACAGTGTCCTTGGCAAAACTCAGAAATGTGTGGGAAAGTGCCCTGTGTGAATCTCTAAAGACCACCTAATATGCGACCAATCCAGGGAAACTTAATAATTCTAAAAATTCTAGAAAATCTCCAAAATACACTAAAATCTTTAGACATCAACACAATGAAGGGCATATTTTTTTTCTGCTTCAGTTCCAGCCATGACTTAGTTCAGCAACTGCCTAGTAATCATATCCACCTATGAACTGGAGAATTACTGGCATTTTTGTATGATTAGAGTGCAAACCACCTAGCAGTCGCTGCAGTCCCATTGTGCTAGGTGCTCAAAGATCATAGGGTGATGGATAGCTTCTACCTCAACATTTTTAAAATCTATAGTGGGACAGAGATGAGCCAAGGGAGGAAGGCTTATAAGAAGAAATATTTCGGTACCTCAGTTCCATTGAAATCAGTAGGGAACCAGTTTCAGTACTTTACTGACTTGGATCTCCTAATTTTTATTATAGATTTCACTCGCAGCCATGAGCTGTAGATATATGGCAGGCACCTGAATTTTAACTGCATTTAACCAAGCTGGACCAGGTGCACGATGTAGTTGAGTTTGGCTTGGAACCAGAGCCAATGTTATTGATGTCCATCCTCATAGCTTACAGTGACAGTTGGACAGTAAGGACATTGTCGTCTCCCCAGTGCCTGCCTGTCCATGCCAGAATTCAATGCTATGTAGAAAGCAGTAAGGATGTGAATGGCCTAAAAAAACCCCTAAAGGTGGGAAACTTAAGTGCTAATAGGTATCCTACCGTAATTAGGAATAAGTGGTCTTTCTTAAAAGTAGCTTACAGATGACTGTAAGTAGTTTCCTGTAAGCAGCTGGAGAAACTCTCTGGTGATGTACTGCAGGCATCTCCTGCTTCAGCTGCTCTCCTGTATTTCTGCTAGATGGATGTTATGGAGGATATGATGTCGCAAACTATACATTACCAACAAAAACCAAGGGCAATATGTGAACTTCTTTAACTCTCAGCTGCTGGCTGGAGAGGGATCCAGAGGCCCTGTGGGGCTGGCACAGTCTCCTTAATTAATACTCCTGTTTACCTGCCCTGTTTGTCAGTCCCTTTCCTCACCACCATCAAGGGACCACCACGGGTGATATTTGTCATAAGGCTTCTGAAGATCATCCCCATGTTTTCTAGACATGATAATAACAAATCATTGTAGGTCATTTCTTTGCAAGCCCCTGGGCAACTTTCTCATCCTTGCTGCACACTGACAGTGCCACCCCCCAGCAGCGTCAACTCACTAGGAGCATCACGTGGGTAGTTCCATGTTCCAGCTTCACAGTGTAACAGGTTGCGGTTCTTCACTGCAAACATAGATACCAACAGGCAGAAAGTTAATTGTGTTGTCTATGAATTCTGCATGCTCTGAGGAGCAGTTATATGTCACATGGGCCCCTCTGGCAGAAGAGCCCACACCAAGTATTTTCTGAATGCTGCAAGGAAACCGTAAACTCCTGCTTCAGGAAATCCTTTGGCTTGAATGCTTAGCAGCTATTCAGGGTTTTTCTGTGTCATGTTTCTGTTGGGAGGAGGAGCTGATAGAGTCATGCAGAGTCTTTGTGCAATCTGATTTATTTGCCAGAAGTGTGTGCCAGGTCTCCTTGCTCCACAAAATAAATAAAAAACAAAAGCAAGCAGGAGGTGATTTCCTTGCTGAGAAATCCAAATGTGCCAGAAGCTTTCTGCCTGATTTTTCCCAAATTCAGTATTTTGCATCTCTGGCTTTTTTCTGGCCTTCTCTCTAACAGCTCTCTGCTCCCAGAGTTGTGGCTGGTCCAACAGAAATCCTTTCATCCTGTGTAGCTTAGCTGCTCTCATCACTGCTCTAATGATTGGTGCCTCTGGCAGGGGCTTCAGTTGTCTCAGTTCCTCCAAGGACTGTTTTGTGTTCCATTAAATCTCAGAGCTTTTTCCAGGAGATATGCTTTTGTTGCCACAAGGGTGATTGCAGGTTAGTTTTATGGTATATGTTAGAAAGGAATCAAGTTAGAACATTACAACATTTAGGTTCTGTAATCCATGAATACATCCCTCAGGTTGATAGATTGATGGGAGTTTTAAGATCTTCCAGACAACCACCAAAATCAAGGAAGTAAAGTAAATTCAGTTTCAAGCTTCAAGTTTTTTTGTTTGTTGGTTTGGTTTTTTTTTGTTTGTTTTGTTTTTGTGGTTTTGGTTTTTTCATTTGTTTTGATTTTTGTTTGTTTTGTTTTTTGTTTTTGTTTTTCCTGAAAAGATTCTCCTTCTGCACTATGAACCCATGTCACTCTGGGCTTAGCTGTAAGTATTCAGAATTCTCACTGGCCACAGAGGCTGTACAATGTATTAGGACACTTAAGAATATGACTTCCATAGGTTGCATGACTTCCATAAATAATGTTTTTCTCTCTCAGTGCTCCTGACCCTTCACTATTTCTTTCACCTGTGTATCTGGTATTACAGTACGTGCACGTAATCAGACAAAAATTCAGATTGAAAGACCTCTTCAGAGATCCAGCCTCTGACTGACCAACGCTGTTAAGAGCATGGCCAACTCAATCAGTTTCCTCAGGGTCCTTTTCAGCTTGTGCAAACTCAGAAGCCTGAATTTGAAACTTCTCTGTTTCCCAGTAACATGTCATTTGAGGAAATCAAAACAGACCCCAACCTTCCTGTTGAGTCGTCAGCCATTAACTTGAGTGTCATTGTTTCAGTTGGAACAGAGTTCATTTTTTTGTAGTCACTGGTTTAGTGCTGTGCTTTGGATTCATGTGAGGGTAATGTTGATAACACTGATGTTTTGGTTGTTGCTAAGCAGTGCTTACCCTGAGTCAAGGACTTCTCAGTGTCTTGTGCTCTGCCTTTGAGGAAGTGCACAAGAAGATGGGAGGGAGCATGACTGGGACAGCTGACCTGAACTGTCTAAAGTGATATTCCACAGAATATCACAAGCAGTAAAAAACTGGGGAGAGCTGGCCAAGAGGGGCTGATCACTGCTGGGAACAGTGGTGAGCAATTGTATTGTGCATCACTTGTTTCTCTTGATTTTTATTCCCCTCTCCCTCTCTTCTTTTCATTACAATATTATTATTATTAATGTTATAATAATAATAAGTATCATCATCATATTTTCATTATTAAACTGTTCTTACCTCAACTCGTGTTTGTCCTGTTTTTTCTGATTCTCCTCCTCATCCCACCAGGGTGGGGCAGAGGCGAACGAGCACTCTGTGGTACTTAGATTCTGGCTGGGGTTAAACCACAACACTAGCAGACATCATGTTCTTGCAGATGGACAGGCAGAAGACAGCCGTGTTCATGGTTTAATAAGCAACTCCATGCAGCACTACAGGCCGGGGGAAGAGTGGCTCAAAAGCTCTTCAGCAAAACGGGCCTTGGGGGTGCTGGTTGACAGCCAGCTCAATATGAGCCAACAGTGTGCCCAGGTGGCCAAGAAGACCAGTGGCATCTTGGCCTGTATCAAGAACAGTGTAGCCAGCAGGACTAGGGCAGGGATCATCCCCCTGTACGCAGCATTAGTGAGGCCACACCTTGAGTGTTGGGTTCCGTTCTGGGCCCATCACTTTAAAAAGGACATTGAGGGCTGGGGAGTGTCCAGAGAAGGGCAACAAGGCCCAGGAAAAGTCTACAGAATGTGTCTTATGAGGAACAGCTGAGGGAGTTGGGTTTGTTTAATCTTGAGAAGAGGAGGCTCGTGGGGGGACCGCATCACTCTCTACAACTACCTGGAAAGAGTTTGTAGTGAGGAGGGAACCAGTCTCTTCTGCCACACCTGCAGTGACAGGACCAGAGGAAATGGCCTTAAGCTGAGACAGGGGAGATTCCGATTAGATATCAGAAAAATGTTTTTCACTATTAGGATGGTCAGGCATTGGAATAGGTGGTCCAGCAAGGTGGCAGGGTCACCATTGTGGAGGTGTTTAAGAGGCATCTGGATCTAGCACAGGATGATACAGTTTTGTGGTTTAGTGGTTATAGTGCTAGTGCTGGGTTGATGGTTGGACCTGATGATCTTAAAGGTCTCTTCCAACCTTGACAATTCTATAATTCTATGTTGAGCCCTGGGCAGCCTGCACTGAGCTGTCCCCTAGGCAGCTGGAGAGCAGCAGTAGCAGCCTGGCAAAGCCAGTGAGGCACTTGAAAGCCAGACACATATGTTATTAGAATGAGCTGCAGAGCCCCACCAACAGCTCTGAATGTGAGCCACAACACCATAAATGCAGAACATACAGTAGTAACGAGCCAGATGGAGCCAACCTGAGGCCTCTCTGGGAGGCCATGTCCCCGGGCATGTTAAGGTGAACCACTTGGCCTGTCTGGTATGTGGGAAAGAGCCACTTTTTGGAGGTTTTGTTGCTTGTGCAGGTCGGAGGTGCAGCTGCAGCCTGGAAGCTGTATTCCTCTCTAGAGCTGCTGGTAAGTTGTGCCCCTGCTGCTTTGTCCAAGCTGAGTGTGCTTCCCCCACAGGTGAGGCTGTTTTGGGTTATGTGATGCAGAATCAGGGAGAGAAGTACAGTCTGTGCCAATAGAATGTGGAAGTCAGAGGAATGGATGTGATTTGCAAGTCTCAGGTGAAAGATACAGTCAGGTGGGGACAATTCCTCCATCCCAGGGAAATTTGTGAGGTTTTTGACAACTTCTCTTGTCCTGCATCATAATGCAAAAAAATTCTGACTACTTGTTTTTTGCAAAGGGACAAGCAAAATAAAAGTTTGTGACAACACCCAGACCTGGTTTAAATGTCTTTGGGATTTGTTTTTAATTATATCGGACTGTTGTTTGTCTAATTATATTCCATTATAAGTTTTGCAAAAAACATTAGAAGCTGAAAACTGGGGTTAAAATTTGATTGTGGAAATTAAAATCAGATTTTTATTTAATAAATAAAAAAATTCAAATAATTCAACCATGTTAATGGCCTCCTCCCCAAAAGGTTTTAACTCTATAATTTGTCAAATTGTAGTGCAAAAATGTTTCATATAAAAAGTTTCAGATAGATTGGATACCCTTTTATTTAACCTTAGTCCCCTTAGGACATCCCCCCCGATGCAGAAATGATTATGCCTATGTTAAAACACCTACAGAGGTCCTTTGGAAAAGAGAAATGGCCTATCTACCATTGGAAAAAAAGCTGGGAAAAAAAGCTGATAACAAATAATATAAAATTGCCTCTTAGAAAACATGTAAAAAGACCTGTGCCTCTTAAGGACAAAGAAATTATTTCCTGTTTCAAAATTAGGGGAACTCAAATAAAAGACAAGCAAAATATAAAGATTTGCAACACTTTTTGCTTGTCTAAAATTATTTATTTTAAAATCAAAAGCTAGCCAAGGTGTTTTTGAGATACAGCACACAAAAATACCGCAGCAGTCCAAGATTTAGTGAAAGTAGAAAACCTCATTTTTTTCAGGATCTTGTTTGGCTGATGCCCTACCTAATAAATCTCTTCTCAAATTTAGTTAAATAGACAATTTATATAACAGAAAACTGAACATGTATAAATTCAGGAGGCTTAACACCACTTCTGGCCAGCTTATGTGCTCAGGGGACTAAAGCTCCAGCATGTGGTGGAAAACTCATCCCTGCCTGAGTGTCACAGATCCTACTGCTACTGCAGAAAATAGAGGATTCATTTCAGGTCCTGGGGCAAGGCTAGCAAAATTCTGAGTACTTCAAGCAGGGCAAAACCTTTGAAAGAATTCAGCTACCTGGAGCTCTTACTGGGAGAAACTCACCATAATTACAAACAAACAACAAAACATGCTGGGTAAGTCCAGATTCTCAGAAATTTGTTGAGCTTCCTAAATGCAAGCAAAGTGCACTGACAGGCAGCTGCCAGTGAGTGAGCAAAGCTCTGCTCCTGGAAGAGTGTGCTTGCTCCTGGCTGTGCTGGAGGACCACAGTGCTGGCCGCCAGCCTGTCTAGTCCTGTCTTGTGATCACCAGGCGAAGTGTGAGGCTGCAGGGAGTCTCTCTGTCTCAGCCAATGAACCACCTGAAGAGAACCTGGGTATTTCAGTCACTTGTGATCATTTCTCCGTTCCCAGGGAAATTGTTTTGGAAAACTCAGACACGATCCTAAAAGTTGAGGTATGCTGAAAATCCTGGCCACAGGGAGGAAGAAAGGCTATGTTTCTATTCACTGCTTGTTTTGAAAGGACTTGGTCCAAAGCACAAAGAAAACCAAAGAGTGATTCCCATTGACTTAGCAGGCTTTGAGTGAAACCCAAAGTGCTTAATATTAAACTCCTCAGGAGCACGTGCCAGTGAAGCTGGTGAAGAGTTCTCAGGCAAAAGGCTCCTTATTCCACAGCTATCCCATATCCAAATGTCTGTTTGCTACTTTGGTTCTCCCTCCCTTCCTCTGCATGTTGCATGGCTGTGGATGGTTCAGGCAGATCAGAGTCAGACCATCCCTTTCTGGATCCTTGCAGATAGATCTGTTCCTTTCTTGTTCCACTTTTTCCACTGGGAGATTCCCACACTGAGTTTTAAACACTCCCCTGGAGACCCTTCCCGAGAGACACATACTGTTTTTTGGCAGGACTCTTCTCTGATACTCTTTTCTAGACCCATCCTGTCCCCATGGCAACTCTGGGTAACAGCTGAGATGCATTACACTCATTTTCCATTCTTCTGGCGCTTGGATATAAATGTAGCTGCCAGCAGGTAAATTTAAAATGAATAAAAGGCAGGCCTTCACACAGCTGGTAGCCAGCCTGCATAGTTTGCTACTGCAGGAGGCCACAGAATTGAAGAAATAAAGTCTGAAATGGATTGAATTTGGAGTTGCTTGTGGGAATCTTATCCCACTTTTCACATGGGTTTGGTGGGCAAAGAAAGAGATCCAAGGCCTTCAGTTCTCCCTCTGCATAGGACTCAGCTGTGGTGTTGTCACATTTCCTAACATCGATTTTGTTTAAAAAATGATTCTTAGCTTTAACGAGTGGATTTATGCAAACTGTTTCCACTGTGGAAGGGGTTTGTCTGCCTTAAGCCTTTGAATGGGGCAAAATTTTGAATACACACAGCTGGTGTCAGTATTGGTAGTAATGTATGTTCCTTATTTCTGTTTAAGGAGTGCTTGGGAATTCAAATAGACCATACTCCCCCTCATCTTGGTGATCTCCAAGTGCTGGTCCGTGACTTTATGATGCTCCAACCAAAGTGCCTTCTGGACTTTCGAAGTTCCTGCTCTGAGGAAAGGGGGCCTAGCTGATGCCAATGAAAATTTTCATTTCATCTTTCTTGCCACTTCAAAGCTTCATGAGGTTTTTTTTTCTTCCTATTCATTTAAGTCCTCAACACAGGGATATGATCATTTGAGCAGAGTGGTTTACTGCCAGCAGAGAAAGCAAGATGGACCTTAAATGTTCATCCTGAAAGAGATCTCTGTGCAGGGGAAACTCTCCCTTTCAGATCCTCTGTGTAGCAGTGGCATCTTCTTGCTGTCTGAGTGAAACCACGAAAAGGAGGTCTGACCATTTTTACATAAATTTTCCTTAGAAAACTCTTTTACTTCCCAGGCACCTATTTATGCCTGACACTATTAATAATTTTCAAAATCTTGTAAAGCTCTTAAAAATCAACCAGAAGCGCAAAGAAACTTTCCCTGGGTATGTTTTATTGCCTTCTCAGAAGTGGCTGACCTTGCACTTACTGCAAGTGATAATTTGGTATAAGGTTTCTTTTCTCAGAGTGAAATACAATAAGAGCTCCTCCTACTTCCACAGAAATGCATGTACCAGCACTTAACAGTCCAGCAGACCTCAAAGACCTGGATTCCCTCACTCACCACATGCGCTCTGCCTCCTTCCTCCCATTTCCACCCTGTTCTGCTCCATGAGACACCTGCATCTGGTCAGACAGTCTTGCTGTGAGAAATGGTGGTGCCATATGTAAGAATATTATCATGCCACCACTTACAACTATGAGTATATATCTATTTCTGTGTGACTTATCTTTTTTCCTCTGCCTCTCTTTCTGTGTATTTCTACTGTATCACATAATAATTGAGAAGAACCAGAACTCCCTGCAACACTGCCACCTCTTTTTTAATATAAAATAAATTTTCTCCAGAAATGTTGCTTGACAACAACCCTGGATTTTTCCTGTCATAGGCTGTCATGACAAACCCATTGTTTTCACCAAGAGCTGTTCTCTTCCTGGTGCTGCAGACCAGTTCTAGTCAGCATTTGCTACCAGTTGTAACATGGAGATGCAAAATGCAATCACTAACCCCTCCCAGTCGAGCAAACAACTCTAACTTGGACGATGATGGATTGCTGGAAGCTAGATCTGCTTTCAGGGCCTGTCTCTGTTAGTCTCAGACCTAAGAGAGATGTTTTTGTCAGGGTAGTAAGCCTGGGTGGGAAGTAGGCTAATTACTTGTGCAACTCAGCGAACTCACTCTCACCTCTGCATCGCAGTGACTTTGCAAGCACAATGTGGCAGAGACTTTCCTTTCAAACTCTCCATGCTCATGAGGTCAGGCCCAAATTCATTGCACACACTGTAGATTGCCAGGTCCTATCCTTTAGAAGATGAATTTCACAATCCTCCTCCTTCAGTTCCTGGTGAGGTGGCCTGACTGGGAAATTAAGAGCTCACTCAGGGTGACTTTGACTCCAACAATGCTTGTGTTTCACTGGCCATGAGAGGGCCCTAAAATGGTTGGGTTTACATAGGTGTTTCAGTGAGGCATTTACAGTTAGGAAGAGGAACACAGGTCTTGGGCACAATAATATTTCCCTACCTGTCAAGATGGCTATGAAGTTAAATATATTACAGGATTCAAAACATTCAGCTGTCACTTTGTAAGGGGTCTTACAAGTAATTTTAGATATGATCTGTATGTATCATAACAGAAGAAAGCTAATCAATATATATACAAAGTATATATACAAAGTATAATATTTTATTGCTTATCAAAACTACCATGGCTGGTCCTGCCCTTAAACACATATCCCTATATCAAAGTTTTAAAAGGAATTACTTTTTGGTAGCCAAAAAAGAGGTAATGAAATTCTGCAAAGAAACAGTTATTTAAGAGAAAATTTTGTCACATTAATGACCTACATTTTGAAATTAGTAATGACTTTGCAGAGTTGAGTAGCCCACTAGGGACATTTCTATAAAGGTTATCTCATAATAAACTGGGGTGTGTCACATTTGGAGTAGTTTCCTCATGAAAATTTAAGTTAGAGACAGATTTTTTCCTTTGAGACAGATGGAGTTGGAGAGAGATTATTTATCTAGACTTCACTTTTCTTATTTTCAGGTCCAGGATATATATGTTCCTGCAAATCAGGAAAGGATTGGGACACAAACTTTTTTTCTGGCTCCTTATTTTCTGTTTTATGTAGCGGCTGCTTTGCCACACCTGGGCAACCAGGGGACAAAACCCCACAGAACTCTGGCAGAAAGACAGAAATGTGATCGTATCCTGAACAGTGAGCCGAAACACTCAGCCTGTGAAAAGTTTGCTAAAATATCCTCAGCCATCAGCAATTTCACTAAGACATGCAGTTTTGGGGTTCCTGAAATTATTCATGAATTCAGCAAGGGAACACAGGGAAAAAAGTGTAGTGTTTTCTAATAGTATTTTCTTAGTGGAATGCTGCAACTTTTAGCACTTTTATGGAGATCCTTGAATGCTCAAAGAAAAACCTTTGTGTTCCAATACATATGTTATATCTTAAAGAAAAAAAAATATTGGTGAACAAGGAAGAGAACTACCTAATGGAAGGGATCTTAAATGATCACCTACGTCCAAACCCCCTGCCATAGTCAGGGACACCTTCCACTAGATCAGGTTGTTCAGAGCCCAAGCCAGCCAAACCTTGAGCACCTCCAGGGGTGTTACAGCTAACAGCATTTAATGCTTGTGGTGGTAAATGCGTGACCCCAGGTTCGCTGAGAACTTTACATTTTGCACAAGCCCCTTCCCGTAACAATGTGTTATATACCAAGGACACCAGAAGGCATGAAATGTAGGAAACAATAAATTTCTATTGTTGACACAATTCTCTTCCATAAATTAAACCAGACATTTGCTGACAAGCCTGCCACAAACAATATTCAGCAATTGTGACACCTATTATTTAGGTTAGGAATATGTCTAGATATCATCAATTGAACCCACTAAGACAAGAAAATCTGTCTAGCTAAGATCAATTGATTTTATTAAGATGAAGAAACCTGTCTAGCTCACATATCCTCAGGCAATCAACCAGGAAACATAAAGTTTTTGTAAATGTCTCTTGACTGCTGAGCATCTATTTATGAGTTAAAGCATCAGGACATTACCTCTCTAATGAATGTTACTTGGACAAACTACTTGTATAAGTGATGCTACTTCCAAGTTCACAGCATCATCAGTGATCCTCCAAGCTTATGGGAATAAGACAAACAGTGTCATGCATTGATAAATTTTGCCATGCAAGTGTGAAGTATACATCTGATACTGGACTTATTACCCTTTATCTTTTATATTAGCAAGCAAGTCAGGGTCCCTTTGCCTTGAAAATAGTGTCCAAAACTCTCACTCAAGTATATGCATTATACCAGCTAGTTGATGCACATGGTCCCACTGATAGCTCTCTGGAAAAGGTGGCAGGAGGTGCTTTTACTCTGTCCTTCGGCATCTTTTCATCTACAGTGGGACATGTGCAATGACACTTGCCTTTCCTCCTCTCTTAACCCCTATATGGCTTTAATCAGGACAGGGAGTTTCCCTTAACGTTTAGAAGCAAATGAAGTTATTGATATTTCTTCTTGGCACCTTTCATGAAAAACAACATCACGTTAGTCCTCTGGAGTGTAACAGCAATAAAAGCTCCAGTCATCTCAGACCTCAGGAACCAGTGGTTGCAGTTATCACACCTAGCTATATCAACTGCCAAAGTTTTTATGTATAAGAAATCCCAATTTTGTGTGTAGGAAAATAATCCAGTGTTGTATACAATGTGGTGTTATTCTTTCTTGTCTTCAGTTTTGATACCTTCTTCTTTTTACTGAGATTCTCTTTCCTGAGGATAATCTTTTGTTCAGCTTGCTCCTCCAGCTGACTTGTCTTGGAACAGTGTTATCTTGGTTTTTTTGCCCCTCAATTCTCTTGTTTATTGCAAAACAGTCTGTAAAGGTAGGTTAATAGAGAAATAGTGAATTTCAGATGTTATACTATCTTTTGTGTTGGTTCTCAGCCCCCTAAATGTCCTCCTTTACTTTTGGGTGAAAACCAGTAATGGCACACTCAAGATGCCCATGTATCATCATCCACATCTCTCAGGCTGGTCTATACAACAGACTGTACACGCTGAAGTACCTGGGATATGTGAAAGCAGAGGTCAAACAGTGAATCCTTTCACAAATCTTTCAGCTGTGATAAAGACACAAAATACTTAACCCCCACAGTGGGTTTCATAGACTCTGTAGTATATCCTTCATTACCTGTGCAAGTCCTATTCTCTTGCTTTTATTCCTACAAGTCTGTACTTTGCAAGTGGTGTTTTTGGCAAAGTGTCTGGCTGAGGGGAGTACCAGGAATATCTGAAATAATATATTTTTATTTTTAAAAAAGTATGCAGGAAAAGCAGAAAACTTAGAATAATATCAGGAAACACAAGGTTTAGGGACTGTTGACAGTTCTTGTTACTGGCTACAGACTGTTAAAACCAGAGAAGCCCAGGCCAGACTGCTATCCTACAAGTGACACAGAAAGCAAATGGCACAAGTGAACCCACCACCTTTCAGGGTAGTCAGGGATTCTCACTCTTTAGTTCTCAAGAGAGAAACTAGTGAAGAGTCCCTGTAGTCTGTATCACACAGAACCTTCCTTCTCAGGAAATGTGCCTCTGGTCCTCTCCAATCCCTTGGAGCTGGGACCTTATTTAAATCCTTCAGCTGGTACTCTTGCCCTTTGGCTCGTTCCCAGCTCCTGTGTGCTGTTGTCACAGAGCAGGCCAGCTGCTTCCGCAAGTGTTTTTAGGGATCATATGTGGTTGTATTTAGCAGTGAGGGTACTGAAATGCCAGTCAGGCTTGCAGAGACACCAGTGGGAACCAGTCTCAGCTCCTGATGCACAGGAAGACTAAGCAACTAGAAGATTGCTTCAAGGGCACTGGGCTGGTGTTCAAAAAGAAACAAGGTCAGAAGTGAAAAAGGAGGAGAGGGAGCAGTAAATACTTTTGCCTGGTGTTGATGTCAGGCTCACCAGACTATTCTTGTCACACCACTCCCTTTTTTCCATGCAAGCACAATATTATCTGTCTTCCCTGGTATTTCCCTGGTATTCCAAAATGTGTTAAAAATTAACATCTGCATGGCAGAAACCACTTTAGTCGGCTCTCATGGTACCCTGGGGTGATTGTTACTTGAGCTTTTGCTTTAAAATATTTATCTCTAGAAAATATTGCCTAATGTTGTCTTCAGCTACTAATGGCCTGGAAAATATGACATTTTCCTCCTCATCTTGTGCTTTCTAAGTACATCACAAATATTTACTGAACATATCTTGTCTGCAGCAGTATTGATAAGGTTACCACCTTCATATAGTACTAGGCTTATGCCATCTTAAGGATTTGTTATATTACCAATACATTTAGTGTTGTTATTGCACTAATTCTATCAAGCATAGTTTTCTCTGTAATAGCTTTATCTTTCTGTAGGAGTGTATCTGTAAATATATAAATTATCTTTTCCTTTCTACTTGCTGTACATTACTTTACAACATGTATGTTCATTTCCCACCAGATTTCCTTAATACCCTTCTTTTCCTTGACAGTGGAACTGTTCCACTTTGGTAATTCACAAAGTCCTTCCATCAAAAACTTTCAGTTTGTTTTTGACTGGCTACATCTTCCTTGCCCATCCACTGCTCTCACAAGCTTCATCTGTTTAGCCTTTGTAAATCTGTCTATTATATGTAGAGACTATTTTTGTCTGCCTGCACTGATTATACGCTTCTTGGTAAACATTGGTCCCACAGCAACCATGAACTTCTTGATCCTTTATCCATTATCATGAGAACTAGTTGTGAGAGAGTTTCCACATTTTGGATATTTATTACAAATAATTCATAACAAAATATTAGTTGAACAAGTAAACCACTTTCTGTGGCTTTGATATTTGCTTTAGAAGACATTATTTCCTACAAGGGAATAAATTTGACTTCTGGGTGTATAAAAAGAAAAGCCAGAGTTAGTCCATCTGATCAGTCATTCACAAATGAATTTTAAAGGTGCTATTCAGAATCACAGCTGGCTGTGACAGAGGCCCTTTCCTGCAGTGCTTTTGCTGAGATCTTGGTACTAAAGCATTTTTAAATCGGGCTCCTAAACCCAGGCCTACATGTATTGGAGATACAGACGGCAGCAAGTGACCTTACTGCGCACACTGGTGAATATTTAATGGAGAAATACAGCTGAAATGTTTTTACAGCAAAAAGCACAGCTACTGGTTGGGAATTCCCCCTTTGGACAAGTACGGTATTTTATTTCCCACCATGTTTGTGTCTTTAAGATGCCTTTGCCATTGAGCCTTCTGCTTTTAAGATTATAGTAGCAATGATAGATAGATGCAGTTTCAGGCCTGCAAAAAGACTGCTAAACCTGCTTCAGGGACTAATGCAGATAAATGGCATCCTTTCTAGGCAGACTTTATGGTCCAAAACCAGACACACAGGACATTCCCAGGTCACTTACATTTTATTGCTTCAGCTGAGATAATTCACGTGATCTGTCTCTTTTATTCATTCTCCCATCCTAGAAACCACCTGTGTTCTTCATCTTCTGTTTCAAAGGCATTTACAATACAGCTAGTAGTAAGGTTTATTGAGAGAGAAGCCAGATAAAGGACAGATGTACATTTAATCAAAACTAAAAAGGCTTCCTGTTTGTTAGTAATAAATCAGTAAATAACACAGCCATAAGCACTTAACTCTGCTCCACCTACTCAGTGGTTATAATAATAACTTATTTCCATAGCCCTTCCAATTGTTCCATCTTCATGCTGAATAAGCTCCTCAAGTTGTTTCACAGAGAAGTGTGAGATACACAATGTTTAATTGCCCAAGCCCAAGGAAGCAGCACAGTCCACAATAAAACTGCATAGCACTTAGGCAGTAGGCTTCATTCAGCACAAAATATAGTTGGTTGTCACTATGAGACAGTTAAAACTTGTTCCCTTGCCCTGACTTGTAAGACTCCCTCTAGGAGCAAGTTGCTGTCTCTAGCAACTCAGGCTCTTGGTGTTGGATGATTCCAGAGGATGCTGCTGGGCCGGATACCTGTGGAATGTCTTGGGACGTGCCAAACAAACCAGCTGAGAAGGATATGGGCTTGAAACTGAAGGTGGGGGTGGCAAAAGTAAAATTTAGGTAATATTAAATATGAGAGGTAAGTTTTGCAGGAGACAGAAGCCTGGAAGAGGAAAAGGGTATTGTATGAGGAGGGGATGTAAGATTGAAGTGTTGGGTATGGGAGCAGATTGGAAATACACTGTGTGTTCTGTGATGGAAGGCAAGTAGAAGCTATAAGGTATGAAAAGTGCATAAGCCTATGTCAGATTATCCACTTTCCATATATCTGAACTAAATTAAGTATGTAGTCTTATTCACAGTGGCTGCAACATCAACCCAGCAGCTGCTGAGACAAAGCTGCTGGCTGTGGCTGGACTGGACATGAACGTTTGATGCCCCCCACCATTAGCAAAATAGTCAATTTCTACCTGTCTGTGGTAAGTGCTTTAATTCCTCACAGCCCTCAATGTCCTAACTGTGCCATCTTTTCAGGGGTGCTTATGAGACAAGGGTCATGGGGCTGCAGAAACACGGCATAGGGTACGAAAGGAGAGTATGGGCACTGTATAGTCAGAGAAGATTATTTTATTCTGCAGCAAAACCAGTATATTCATACTAATAAGTTGGAGAGAATCCAAATGTCATTCTCAGACATTCTGGTATGACTGTGTGCAAACAATCTAGCATGTCTGGTCCAGGCTTAGTGAAGAACATAAGCCAGAATTGTTACCAAGCATATAGCAACGGGAAAAGCATAAAATATTATACATATACTTCAAGATATGTAAGGAGAAGTATTTTTAGGAGAAATTGTTATAAATATTTTCCATGGATGCAGAACATCTAGGAAAGACTCTATTTGAAATTTTCATGACTGGAAACAGCCTTAAGTCCAAGGCCCAAACTTTCATTCTTTTCAGCTTAAAGCAAAAGTGTCCAACTCAGAAAAGCTTTTCAATATGTCTTGGTTTTGCTTTTTGCTGCTTGATGAAAAGGAGGCTCCTTGATCACTGAAAAGCTCCTGTTCTTTGGAGAGATGTTGTCCTTCCAAACTACAGTAGTATGCTGTGAAACTCCCTGGCAGCTAAAGCCTTTGGGGAACTCAGCCCAGGGAGAGTAATGAGCAAAGAGCACATAGGAAGCTGGCAGGAATCAATCACAGGGTGAGTTGAAATTAAATAATTGTGTTTAATACAAAAATGCAAACAAAACCAATGAAAACAAAAACGCTCAACAAAACAAACACAAAAAACCCTAAACAAAAATTAAAAAAAAAATACCCTAATCCAACCAAAGAAACCCACAAAACATTTTTTTTCCTAAAAATCCATTTTGGGGAAAAGATCTCTGTCAAAGTCCAATATGCTGCCTCTTCAAACCACCCCCAAAGCAAGCTTTTCTTTGAGTGCATATATTTCTGCCTCCTGATAATGACTTGGCAAGCAGTGAAATGTGGCCACTAGCTCACTAATGCCTTGCTTGGGGACAAAAGGGGAATCCCGATTGCTGGTAAAGTGGCACCTGTTTTGTATGAATAGGCAGAGGCCCTGAGCCAGCTTACACCAGTATAAATAAGGCAGTGCAAACCCTCATCCCTGACTTTACCCAGAGAGAGAAGAGTAATTCCAATTTAATTTATTCTTGTAAATTCAGATAAACAAACTCTACAAGACAAAAGTTTCTTTTTATATGTTCATTTGTTTCTATACTAGTTGGAGGGTGGGGTTTTTTTTGTTGTTGTTTTGGGTTTTTTGGTGGGGTTTTTTTTGTTTGTTTGTTTTTTGTTTGGTTTGGGGTTTTTTTGTTTAACTATTTGGGCTAAAAAAATTGTGCATTCCCCAGCTCCAGTTGCTATACTTTTTACAAAAGTGTTTAAAAAAGGTATGTAAAAGTCTTGCCACCTCTGTTCATAACCAACTTTTATCTTGATTAAATTTTGTCTTTGAGTCCAGGCCCTGTATTATATATTCTTACAGCAATCAGCACAGTACTAGACATGGATTTCAAACCTCATGATAATATATATGTTAGATTAAAATAATGGATTCATGGCTTACACTCACTGAGTCACTGCCTTTTGCTGCAGAGATTGTGATTGTTTCACCTCTGCTGTTCTGCCTGGGCACTTGAAGCTTCACATAACCATGCTTTGAAGTTCTTCTTCCAAGTTCACAATTTACTGTTTGAAATGTCTGATGTAATGCTATCTAATCCTTTCCAGGGCTTCAGGGAAGACAAGCTTTCAATTTGGTAAAAAATGTATTTCTGTAAGGTTATTAGAATAAAATGAAAGAGAAACCACTTGTGGAGTGATCATAGCAAGGCACCTAGATAAGAGTTTCTTTTTGAATGAAGTAGGGGCCAGCTCCTGCCCTGCTAAAAGCAATAGCAGGTTTGCTGTCACCCTCCATAAGCTCCAGATCAAACTACAGCTTCCATTCAGGACATTTTTTATTTGGTTTTAATAAGGTTGATGTTCAGGAAGAGGTCAAATGTAAAACATAGGACCTGTTTTATAGGATACTTGAATCCTTTTTTTAAGTGGCCATGCAGATTAGAAACCATACGTGGAAGACCTGAATAATCTTACACCTGGTAGCAATCACTACTACTCTGCATTATACACTCTCTTTCTAATATCATATGTGAGCTGATGGGGTCTTTTCTCCAATGGTGCTCTTTATTCATGTTCTTGAATTGAAGTTATCACTGTGATCTTAAACCACTTTTATTAGACAATCTGTTTTCAATCAAGAGAGGAGGGGGATTTGCAATGAAGAAAAAACACTGGTGGGTAAAATGAACCACCAAGAGACAAAAATAAACAAAGAGGAATTTCCTCAATGCCCTATTTCATCTTCCTTTTTCCTTTTTATTAAGTAAAACATATTAAATAATTTAACATAATATTGTTTTTATAAGCACTGTCATTAAAGTAGCTGCTTGTTTCAAACTGAAGGACACAGTTTAGTGTCTGTCTTTCGCTCTTTTTTTTTTTTTGTCTTGCATGTATTCAGTTCACAATCAGAAAGGAAATAAGAGGAGAAAATTTAGTCTCAGGGCTCCAATTGTCCTAACAAATTAAGGCAAAGTGGTGTTTTGCTTCTTCATTTTCTTGGTCCTCCTGTATGTGACTGCAAAACAGTACCAGTAAATCTGAGAGGAAACTCCCTGCTAATTTTAAGTGTCCATCTTTGAAAAATAAAGGTTGATGAAATCATCAAACAATAGGAATGCTAATAATATTCTCTGACAGTGATAGTTTATGGAGAATCCAGCTGAGAGCTGAACATGAAAAATACACAGCTCCAGTTTTACGTAGATTAAAAGAAGTGTCTGAAACTTGATTACAAGCTCTGTGTAAATCCAGTGGGGTGCTAGGAGATATTTTGCCATTGCAGCCACCTTCTCTGTTCTTCTGCCCACAATTATCAGGCAGAAAGACAGGAAGGGTGCCTACCTTCACCCAGCCCAGAGCTGGGAACACTAATACATGCCCGAGGGCTGATTATGCCAATGTCCCCAAATATGGTGGCCCACTGGCCATGTTGTTGTCTCAGCTGCAGAAGCCACCTCTCCTGCAAAACCCTGAAATCTGCCCAGCAGGATTCATTAGGAGTAGCTAGGCAGAGCTGGAAGTTTATATTAGACTGCTCCAACTCAAGCTGGCTGAGCCCAGATTAGGTTTCAGGTGTTGACATGCAGACACAGCAGATGAAACACCAGCAGCAGAGGCGGGTGAGGTCTCCAGCTGCCTCCCTGAGCGCCTGGCTCTTGTCTGTGGCAAGAATGGGCAAATCACAGGTAGAACTAAATGCCTGTAAGTTCACTGAACTAGGAAGTCAAATAGAAAATTTGCCAATGTGCTGGGTCAGCACACCATGCTCACAACTTTTAGGAGCAACTTGATGTGTAGTTCAGGCTTGCAGGCTGCAGTGGCAGTGGGAGAGGTGAGGAAGCTACCACAGCTGGAGGAGAGAGATGTTGATGCAGGCTGGGTTGTATCCTACTGCACTTGTAAATCAATATTCTCAACCACTTTCTTTAGGATAAATGTACCATGAACCTAGAAGTTGTATTTTTAGCAAGCTGAGAGTTACAGCACAGGCAGAATGTAAACACAGCCTTTTTTCCAAGCTCACCCCACACCATCTTGACTTGATCCTACCCTTAAATTCTTACAGTCTTGACAGATCTTACAACTGGATGCAAATATACTTTATTGAGTTCAATTGAAATGTTAGAGCCAGCTGGAGTGGACAAAATCAATATAATCTTTTAAAAAACAGCCTAAACCACATCACATCTTTTCCAGGGAAAATGCACAAACATGGTAGCAGGAATGATTAAAAAACTAATACTGAAAAAATCTTTGCTATTACTCTGGGAACCACAGAGGGGGGTGAGCTCCCAAGAGATTTGGGTATTTGGGTGGCCTGTCTACAGTACATATATCTTATGCTTCAAAGAACCATTCCCCCTACACTTAAATTACAGCCTTTCCTACTTGCATGAGCTCAAAAGGCCGGAGGAACCAGTTCTGAGTTAGCTCAGCTTTTCCAGGGAAAAAGGTCACCCTAGTGCAGTAATTCCACCTCTTCCAGCTTCAGGTTGGGAAGTTGCAGATTTTGGGAATGGGAATAGAAAACCATGTAAATAATTTCACCACTCACTTTTGAAAGGATAGTGAACAAGCTGAACTGTTCCCAAAACAAAATTGTATCAAATTTTCCAGTTTTGGAAGTTATTTTGGTAGCTTACCTGTACTTTTAAAAAGCTTCATTAAAGTTGTGACTGTAAGTAGTAACCTCTTCTTCACTACCTTACAAAGCCTGACTTTTCAGTAACTTCAATTAATTTACAAAGCCCAGGAAATTTTTGATTAAAACTTCCTTCATGTAATTAGTAAGAGTAGTTAAAAAAAAGAATGAATATTTCACTTGCATTAACTGCATCTCAGGCAGGCCAAGTCTAAATGTTGAATATCTTTCAAGATAAATAGAGCTCAACACTTTATTTTTTTCTGAAGAATTGTAGTGTTTCACTATTATTGTTTGAATAGCTGGACTAAAATTAATAACTTGAATTTTCATCCCCCACAATGCAACAACCATTCTGAGTTTAAAAAAAAGGGTCACGTTTAAAAATAATCTCTGTGCTTCTTTTAAAATTCATATTTCAGTTGGAAGTCAAAGTCAAAGACAGAAGCAGAAATACCGTGAGAAAAAAAATAAACCCATAGTATTTCAAGACGAGTGCACTACAAGAGGTAAGGGAACTGACTTTGAAAAGACTAACAGCTAGGCCTGTGTGCCAAAAAACTAAAGGTCTCCCATCGTTATCTCACAGTCTCCTTTACGCAGAGCAGATTCCTGGACCAGATCCTCAGATGGTATCAGCTGGTGGGTGCAGCCACATTCATGTGAGTAGCTTTACAGTGAGTTAAGCTAGATGATAATCAGCCTCACTGGTTTCGGTGAGTTTTATTATTCATTTGATTGAAAGGTATTTTCCAATTGTTGTGAAGCAGGAAATGTGTTTCGAATTCATCATTTTTTAAGCCTCACACACATTGTTTGGCAAACAAGGATTGTTTGGGTTGTCTGGGATTCCTTCATTGCATCCTCTCAAATGTGAGATTTCCCTCTGTTCTCCGGTGTACCATTCTGGTCCAGTTAAACACAGCGGCCAGCTTTGCAAAGCAGTAAGCCTTCTTTAGAATGAGGCCTTTTGCTTTCATCTGTAATCTTTATGGAAAAACTGGACATTACAGTAGAAGGATTATGTTAAATTGCTTTCTGCCACTGAAGAGATGGACAAAGCAGTAGCTCAAGGCATGGAATGAGCATTCTGAAATAAGCACTTAGTCACTGAATTCAGTACCAAGAAATTAACCTAAACTATTTCAATTTACATATGTTTGTAATTTGCATCCCAGCTTTACACCTTACAGAGACTCCCTTGTTTGCTGTTACTGTAGTAAATGTTTGTTCACAGGCTGCTTAATATCAAGCAGGGAGGTCAAGCTGGGACCAAATCCAAGGCTGACTGACTTGCCCTGTCTGCCTGCCTTGTCTGAATATCCTCCCAGGGCTCAGCACTGTTTGGTGCTTGAATGGTGCAAGTCTGAGTCTGTTACTGCAATACAGGGGTTCCCCAGTTATGCTGGGATCTATGAATCAAACCAGACTATTATGTGAATGCTTTCTCCTGCTACCACTCCTTTTCTGTGCTGAATTGCTCTCTGGAGGAGACTCTGGCTTGCTCTCTCACTATTACTCTATAAATATTTTGCAGAGGATGTGTCATCTTTCCTTAAATACATACATTCGTGTCACTTTCAGATAACCATATCCAATAAAAAAATGTGGGGGTCTATGAGTTAGAAGAGGTAAGCTTCATGTGTGTGGCTTTTGGACTCCTGCCCCTTCACTCGTTCTTCTCCATCAGATGACTTTGCAGATTGATACTACTTTCTTATGAATTTTTACTTTTCCATTTTCCATTTGGCACAGAGTAATCTCCTGTGCAGGATGAGCAGCACCAGGATTGTTCCCATCAACAGCACTACCCAGTTCTGTCCCAGGTAAAGGTAGGAGTCAACCAGGGGTAACAAAAATCTTACAGACCTTTAAGATCAACAAGTCACTGCCAAGTCCACTCCTAAGCCATGTCCCTAAGCAACACATCTATAAGTCTTTTAAGTACCTCCAGGGATGGTGACTCCATCACTTCTCTGGGCAGCCTTTTCCAAAGCTTGACAACCATTTGGGTCAAGAAGCTTTTCCTAATATCCAACCTAAACCTCTCCTGGTGCAACTTGAGGGCATTTCCTCTTGTTCTGTTAATTGCTACCTAGGAGAAGAGACTGGCCTGCTCCTGGATACAGCCTCTTTCCAAGTAATTGAAGAGAATGATAAGGTCCCCCCTGAGCCTACTTTTCTCCAGGCTGAACAAGTTCCCTCAGCTGCCTCTCATAAGACTTGTGATCCAGATACAGCTTTGCTGCCCTTCTCTGGACATCAATGTCTTTCTTGTAGAGAGGAGCCCAGAAGTGAATCCAGGATTTGAGGTGTGGCTGAGTGCAGGGGGACAGTCAGTGCTCTGGTCTTGTTGGCCACACTGTTTCTGATACAAACCAGGATGCCATTGGCCTTCTTGGCTGCCTGGGCACACTGCTGGCTCGTGTTAAGCTGCTGTTTACCAGCACCCCCAGGTCCTTTTCAAACAGGTAGCTTTCAAGCCACTCTTCCCCCAGCCTGTGCTATTGAATGGGGTTGTTGTGACCCAAGTGTGGGACTTGGCAGCTCGCCTTGTTGAACCTCATTCTATTGGCCTCATCCCATCAATCCATCCTGTCCAGATGCCTCTGTAAAGCCTTCCTACTGTCCAGCAGATCAACAGTCCCAGTTAACCTGGTGTCATCTGCAAACTGACTGAGGGTGCCCTTGGTCCCCTTGTCCAAAACATTGACAGAGATATTAGACAGGACCGGTGCCAGTACTGAGCCCTGTGGAACACCACTCATGATTGTCTGCCAACAGTCATATTTCATTCAATCCAGCGAATGGATTTAATTCCATTCACTACCACTCTCTGGGCCTGGCCATCCAGCCAGTTTTTTACTTGGTTGAGTGCACCCATCCAAGCCATAGGCTGCCAACTTCTCCAGAAAAATGGTGTGGAAAATGGTATTAAAGGCTTTACTAAAGTCCAGGTAGGCAACATGCACAGTTTCTCCCTCATTCACCAAGTGGGTCACCTTGCCACAGAAGGAGATGACATTGGTAAAACAGGACCTGATTTTCATAAACCCATGGTGGCTGGGCCTGATCCCCTAGTTGTTCTGCAAGTGCCACATGTTGTGACTCAAGATGATCTGCTTCATGACCTTCTGGGCCACTGATGTCAGGTTGACAGGCCTTTAGCTCCCTGGATCCTCCTTCCTGCCATGCTTATAGATGGGTGTTACATTTGTTCACTTCCAGTCAACTGGGACCTCTCCAGCTAGCCAGAACTTTTGGTAAATGATTGAAAGTGGGTTGGCAATCTCTTTCACTTCCCTCAGCACCCTTAAGGGTACCCAATCGGTACACTCATTGGGGCCCATAGGCTTCAGGGTGGATGCAGAGCTTAGTGAGTCCACGGCTTTCTGTGGGTGGGCACCATTTCTCCCCAGTGGTCAGGTCTTCAGCCCCCTTCCTGTATACCTTCTGTGCCAACTGCCATGCAAATTGTTACCCTATTGGCATCACTCCAGGTCACCAGCACAGCCTAATAGATTCTTTTATAGGTATGAGGGCACTTGGCCACCTTTTCTTCCGACCTCACCCAGGTCCCATCATCTGCTTTCATGTGAGTTGCAGGCTTCTGGAGGCTCTCTTAGCTCCCCACTGAGGTTCTCCCAGTTCAGGAAACCTCCCTGAGCACTGGTCTGGAGCACCACGCTGTGGATTCTGCCAGCCCTGGAGCCACTTGCCTCGCAACAGAGTGCTGGTTTCAGTTACACCATGATTAAATCTCCTGCTGCTGCTCCTGGAACCACCCAGGTCCACTGTGTGCAGATGTCTGTAGGGTCCAGGACCCTCGCTGTAGCTTTCCAGCTGACACGAGATGACATTGCCTGTGCACTTGCACATCTTGTGCTGTGGTCACAACACATGACTCTTCTTCATTCTCCTTTCAGTCTGGGGCTCCCTCTGCCCTTTGGACTGGCAGGATGTTGCACAGCACCCGTGACAAGCAGTTACAGAGATGATACACGATGTTCTCTGGGTTGCTAGGGTCATGCAAGTCTACCCCCAGTGTCTGACAGCTGCAGGGGCCCATTGCAAGCTGTTAGTGCAGTTCAGAACACAGGAATATTTACCCATGAAAAAATAATAGTGTTTTACAGAAATGGCCCAATGTTTCTCAGTCAGGGTCACGAACCCCTTGAAGGTCACAAGAGCATTCAAAAGGGTTGTGAAACTTTAGACAGCAGAAATCAGCAGCAGCTTAGTTCCTCCAGAGAGGCAAAGTGAGAATCGGCTCTAAGTATTGTCTGTCAGTGCTTGCAATAGCAAGGGAATTGCTAATTGCACACCTTTAATTGCTATCAGCACTCAGTTCGGTCAGGAATAGGGAGGAGAGAACAAGAATACAACCCTCTTATTCTCTCACCCTGAAAGAATGAAGCTGCAATGGGCTTGGGAAAGACACAGTCATGTGGAGAAAGATGAACTGAAAGGGAAATGTGCTTTGTAAATTTTGAGAAAGCCTAGTAGAGTATAATGTTTCTGCATTCGAGGAGGATAAGGGGAACAGTGTCCCTTCTGCAGGGTAGATTCTGCCTCAGGGCTTGGTGTTTGGTAACACCACCTTGTCCATAGTCTTCAACAACCTCTGCCATTTTGTTTATTGCTTTTCTGCTTCCTGCAGTGTTTCATTTCATCAGCTTAAGGGTCACTGCAGTCTTTTCACTTAATCACTATACAAATGATTTAGCTGGCTCACTTATTTCCTTTTTTTCTTTACTCACATACTCTGTGGACCCTGCAGAGCTAAATTCCAGTGTGAAAGGTTTAAGACTCCAGACAGTTGTGAAACTACTTTGGCAATTTAGCATCTTTGGTTGAGATTAGTCTTTAAGTTGTTATGTGACATCTGAAGACAAAAACCTGTAAATCTTTCTAAAATGCTAGGCCAATAGCTTCGATATGTAATAAATACTGAAATTCTGTAAAACATTGCAATCCATTTTATCATCTTTTATAAACAGAAAGAGCAAAGTCAGGAATTTCATTGCTGAGGAGTTATACTTTTCTTTGAACCTACTTGATATTAAACATTTGGGGAGTTAAAGCAGCCAGGTTTCAACGTAAACAGGCAAATGACTGAATTAAATGTACAAAGTGAAGTATTTATTTTTCCTTATGTGTTGAGTGAGCTTCTAGGATGAGATAATAATGCTTTGTAATAATTTACTTCTTTCCATCTAAAGAAGTACAGTAAAGCCTTAGTAATTTTAATGCCACTACTTAAATGTTATCTGTCTTACCTGGTTATCCTCTTATAGGCTATAAATGCTATATCCCTACCTGTCTGTCCTCACTTAGGTCATAAACCCATGCTCTCTAAGTATACAAGCAAAAGCTTTACAAACTCAAGATATGCACAACTGCCTCATCATCAAAAAATACCACTTTCTCAAAAATGCCAGTTAAATGGCTCTTTTTTCATGCCCTATTCCATTTTATTTAAGTCAACCAGCCTATTTAGACTAGGTTTTAAATAACATACATTTAATATGCAAAACTGCTTTGACTAGAATAATTGAAGGAGACACTGCAAGAGGTATCCAGTCCCTGCCTCTGAGGCAGCAATGCCCTAGATTAGGTGTGAAGTGAGGAGCAGAGAGGACGCTTGGGGATGTAGTTGCTTCAGCCATTACCTCTGAAACTTGAAAATAGTATATGCCAATGACATTATTAGCATGCTGCTGTTAATCCCCTTGACTGTTTTTCCACTTTTTATTACCTGCTACTGTAATTTTCTCTAAAAATGTTTGGATTGTGTCCCCTGCTACATTCTGTGCACAAGAAGGGCTCTCCAAACTCCCCAGTCTCTAACGTCTCTTCAAAACTCACCTCTGCTGTAATGCTCAATAGTGGCTGGTGATCTGTGCTCTCTGCTGGCTGCTCTAATGCAAACCCTTCTGCTGTGTCTGGTATGTCCATCTCTTTCTCTTCCTTCTCATGCAGATTGAGTGATAATTTCATATCCTTTCATGCCTGATGACACAACAAATTACATGCCTGCAAACAGGCAGGCTTCCCTAGATACATTGCAAAATAGCAGTATCAGCAGAAGATAGCAGTGGCTCCCCCTAAGTCACACAAGAGGACTGCTGCACAGAGGGGGAAAGAGTTTGGATCTTTTGTCTTGGTTATTGCTGTAACTGCATACTCCTCCTTCCTAGCATCCCTCTCCAAAAGATACTGACATCAATTAACCTTTTTTGTTGCATTGAGCCTCTGCTTTTGTCTTTATGGCAATGGGAACCTCTGTAATACCAACAGTCCTCAAGGAATGCCCAAGGAATAGCAAAGTTCTTTATTTTAAGGGTTAAAATTTGAGAAGACCAAACAAAATAAGTCATAAGGACAAATCCATGTGCCAGAAACTGTACCTTGTTTGTAGAGAGTGGAAGAATATTACTGAGTATCTGCAACTGAGGACAGGAACCATCCAAGTGTCTACCTGGTACTTAGGTTGGGATGTACTGGCTGGGATGTGCAGTTGCTGACTCACGTGGAAGACAAGATTTGCTACCAGAGGCTTCTGTCAAGGTTGTCCCTTTCCCCAAAGTACCACCTTGTGTCGATCACCTGGACACACTCACTTTGGGTTCTGTCATGATCCTGCCCCATGTATTCAGGGCACAATGGTGCCGACAGCCACACATGCCATTTTGAGGGTGTTTCTGGCCAGACTAGTGGCAAACCATGACAACTACCTGTGTTTAGCCATGGCAACGGTTGCAACCAGCACATCACACAGCAGAAAGGAGGCTGCAGTTCGTTCTTTCAGACTAAGGTGTCTCAGGGTTTATTGGTGTGGACTCCAAGAAAAGCAGTAGCTAAGGTTCCTACGTCACCTCAGCTGTAGAGACCTCCCTCTCACACCCCTCCCTGCCACACACCCTTCTGCTGTGCTGCACAAAGACGTGGCTTTCTGGAGGAGGCCAAGTTCTGCTTACTAATTACGTCAGCTCCCCTCGGTAAACACATATGCTTCCACTTCAGAGCCTTGTTCCATTTGCTTCTCATCTCTGTAAAAAGGGGTTTCCTTGAAATCCATGCTTCCAAGTGTGCTGCCTAGATTTTTCTCATTACAAATAATATTTTTCTATTCTTTCTCACAGGAATGTTTTCACTGTTTCATGTTGTTCTTACTCTGTACCATTTGGTAATAAAATAATTGCTAACTATTCATAGTAGCTAAACTGTGCAGAATTTCTCCCTGTTATGTTCCTGCCTTTTCCCCTCCCTTACCACAAAAGTGGTATCTGATTCCCACTGAAACAAGATTTAAAGATGAGAGCTGTCTTCCATGTGGTGGCAATCAATATAAAGAAGGATGGACTAATTTCTTTCACCTGATCCTGTACATGCTCATTATTGTAGTAATCCAAACATTCCCTACTTGCTGAATAAGGAAATATCAGGGGAATTTCTATTTCGACAAAGAGTTATTTGGCTGGACACAGGTTTGCTGGATCAAGCTCTCAGTAGGGTCTGCACAAAATCTTTGTTTATTTTGCTCTGCTGAAATTGTTCAAATGGCTTCTCATTATCATTGGGTGGGACTGAAGTGAAACACTGATGTCAGTTTTGTGACATGTCCTGTTATTTAAGTAATTCACAGTTTAGGCTGGGACACATTTGACCTTCTTAAATAATTGGCTTTTCTTTCTTTTTTTTTTCCTTAACATCATTAAATGAAGAAAGAACAAACTAACTACCCTTGGCAAGGGAAGAACTTCTAGTAAACAAAAACTTCTTATGAGTTTTTTTGTAAATATCACTCTGTGTTTGTCCCTTCTAAATCATATAACACCCTATATCAAATCTATTTGCAAAGCTGTTGAAAATTTTCCCTGGGAAGGATCTTTCTAAATTCAAAGGACTTCAGACTCTTTTAGGGATCTGTCCTTCAAAGCTTTGAAAAAATCCCAGTCCTCAGATGAGTTTCACCTCCATGAAAAGCCACGTTGAAATTAGTGGGTTTACTTATGAATTTAAAAGTTAAGCACATGTTTAAGCTCTCTGAGAGAGAGCCTGGATGTTGACCTTGTGCTTGCAAGAAAGAAGCTCTCCTGGGCTGCAGTGCTGTTGTCCCTCTTTGTGACAGCTGCTCCTGAGGTCCTTAAAGATGAATGAGGCAGTCATGGTTCTCTTGGGGGATGTCTGAACAAGTCAGCCATGAGTGAGCATTCATCCTTCCCTCACAATTATGCTACCCTGGTGACTTTGGGGCTCAGGTTGTAGTCAGGGAAATTTTAGTTTTCCCAGTTCTTGCATAGCTGCTCACACAGACATGGGTGCGATTTTCACATCCACACCTTGGTCTAATACACTATTCACATTAATGCGTTTGCTAAAACATAGTGGTGGATTTGGCTTGCACTCTGTGAAAGACATTTTAGAGGGTTACTGCTGCGTCCAAACATGTTTCACAGCTGACATTTGTCAATGAAAAAGCAGAGCTCAATGAAAAGGCTAAATGTTCACAAGGAAACTCTTTACTGTGGGGTTAATGAGGACTTGAAAGGACTTGCACTCTGGCCTTAGCTGTGTATGTTTGTCTTTTCTTTTACTTTCATCTCTCCTCCCTGAGCCCTGGTCTCTTTTCATTCTCTTTTTGCTGCTTTTAATTTGTGCCTCTATATTAAGCCAACCAGCCTTCCTTCCTTCCTTCTTTCTCTCCTTCCTTTCTTTCTCTCTCTCTTTCTGTCTCTTTCTATTTCTTCCTTTACACTGTTTTGGAAACCTGACTTTGACAGATTGTTAACAACAGAAACCACAAAAGTGTCTATTGCCTGAACCTACTCAGGGCCTCTCTTGCTAACACGCAATCTTTATTAGTGATAATATTACATGGCAAAAGATGTAATAGCCCCAGAAGGAAAACTATTTTTGTTTGAAGATGTAAAGATTTAACTTTGTGGGGTTTAATTCAGTCTTTTTTGATCTTCAACACATGGCCAGATGAAATTCAGTATTTGCCTGATTTAGTGCTTTTTCCTTTCGTCTTTAAATATAGTAAGCTCATAAAGAATTTTTACATCTCCTAGTTAAGAGAACAAGGTGCATATTGTCATGCAAAGAGTACTGTGTATCCTAATGGAACAAATGATTTGATGCTATTGCACCCGCACTGCCTGCTCTGCTTGACAATGCATATTTTAAATAAAAATGAACCTGCCTGCATGCTAATTATTCTGTATCTTCCCCCACAAAGAGCAGTTAAAAATTTATGCAGACAAAGTAAGGGTGGTACAACTTGCAAGAAAGAGGTTTGTTAAAAGGCTTTAAACTAAAAACTAGACTTTCAAACATGGTTTAGGTGTGTAAATAGAAGAATGTCTCAGCCCACTGAACCTAACATCTCTAATTGCATCTGGCTTCAGTGAAGCTAATCCCTGGTCCCAATGCTCTGATATATTTGTGTGTTATCTGCTAATCCCTGTTTTATAAAGACTGCATTTCTTGAGCCTAATGAATTTGTACTTTAACTGTGGAATAAGACGAAAGAATAAATTAATGCTTCATCACATAAAAAGTTTTCTAGGGCAACATACTTAATGAGACATAGACTTAATGTAGGGTTGCAGATAACTGGGTGAATTGAGTCACTGTACTGAGTGGTCCGTATTCCCAGAAACCCTAGTTTCTATGGGTTCTTACAGAGCCTTCATCTCTACAGGCTATGTTTACACTATAAATTTACCAGTGTGAAGGGATATTCCCAGGCAATGCAAGTCAATTTTCTAAAGTTTTAAATTACTAGAGAAGTTTCTGGCATATTTTTGGCCCACTTCAGCAGTTTCTCAAATTATTCCCAGGCATGGTTCTGAGATTAGCACATGGCAGGAGCCATTCCCAATAGGCAGTTGCCCTGTTTTGCAGAGCAAGAGACTTTAATATACTGATGTAGTCTTTAATAATACTTTTTAGTAGTATTGATTTTGGCAGTGCTCCATACCAGGTGGCCTCAGTGCCAGACAAGAGTCCTGGCGACACTTAATTTTTATTAGAGATTTAGCCTTACTATCTAAGCACCCAATAGTTGTATTTCAAGTGGCAAAACTGATATTATGATGTATAACTACATTAATTCTTCGGGAGAACATTTAGGTCAATACATAGCCTTTGGCTTCAGCAGACCTAGCAGAATTGCTCTTGTGGTATGTATTGTTCCTTTACAGAGTGCAGGTTGAGGAAATGTTGTGAGCTCTATGAAGACCTTTCCTTTTTTGAGGAGTTTATTCCTGACTCTTAGACAAAAGCATAGCTTAGGCCGAAGTGTAACACATTGTTCTACAGAGAGAAAGACCCTTTTTGTTGAAGTAAAAGGGTCATCAGCCATCTGCCTTTGAAATTTTTGTAGATTTTTAGGGTATGCTAACATGTAATCTAGACACTTCTTTAATCCAGGCCTACATTCCCACAGAAATGGCCTCCAACATTCAGGGCTTGAAGAATTTACCTACCTCCCAAGACCTTAGTTATCATCTATTTTGAGACGCAATAATACACACAGTGCAGAGAGCAAAGGCATGTACAATTGCAGTAACGTTTTTGTCCCCTAGAATTAGACAGACCCTGGAGTTGCTGTGCATTATGGCATTAACAACTTCAAGAAATTAATGAGCATTCTTAAATTAATACCCAAATTAAGCAATTTTCTTTCAATACTTTTACTCTAAATGCGTTTTATAGTAAGCCTGCAGAATTTTTCAAACCATTGTTGCTGATCTACCTACCAACCCTCTGCTTTGATTGGATTAAGCCTTGGTAAGATCTGTTTGACCAAAAACTGATCTTGTACAAGATCTGGACAGCACCAGTGGAAGAGGTACAGACATGAGGAAGGTAAAGTGTCCTCTGCACATTGATGGTGTTCAAATACTTGTGACATTGTCTCAGCAATTACATCTTCTAAACAGTAACTTACGGAGTCACCTCCAGGACCTTAGTGATATTTCACTGCTACAGCCCTGTTAGATGACTCTATTCATTCTAGTTTTCTGCACTGGAAAAGGAGGTGGATCCCCTAAAATCCTGTGCTGAAAGACTGTAATAGCAAATTCTAGCAGCAGTCATAGTAAATAATATGCTGATCTGACCCGAACATCTGACAAAGGTGATATTTATTTGTCCTAAATTTACATGCCTGTAACACAGAATGTATCTGAGCTAGTCACCAAAAGAATCCTTATGGACCGAAACAGACTTTTGCAGAAAGTGGCTCTTCTGTTCTGTTATTGTTTTTTCTTTTTTGCCACCTACCTTAGACTGAGATCAGTTTTGTGCATGTAATAATGTCCTATTTGTCTTTACTGAATGTAATTAATGAGCAGATTCCCATCTCAGATGAAGCTGTCTATATCATGGATATCCAAAGACATTATGAATTCTATACCTACTAAAACAACGTTTCCAACCCTATTAGTACTTTTGAAGAATGGAAACCACATTATTGAAGTGTACATTGATGCAAAATGTCAATATGGCAAATACATGCCTATTGATTTATATATTTGGTCATCTTTATAGGTTTTAGAAATCTTTAATAAGTGAGAAACGACATCAGGGTTCTGTGCGTTCAGAGATGAAAACTAAGCTTGGCACAAAAACCTGCAGTATATACATAGCCATGTGTTATCAGCAACAGTTTGAAAAGCAAAGACATTCATAGCATGAGGTCTTTCAAGCCATGGGACTAGAGATTCTAGCTACACCAAATAAAATGAATTTCTCTCAAGTAAACAAGAAATGTCAACAGCACTAAAAAAAAAGATACTTGATAGAGGAACAAGACAGGGAATGACTTAAGAGGGAAGTGTTTCAATTAGCTCAATACTTGCTAACATTGACTATATATTACAGGAAAATCAAAAGTTTTTAAATTTTTTTCTGAGCAATCTGTGAGTTTGGGTCTTGTAAATAACACTTAAAATGTACATTGAAAGTGATTTTTTTTATCCTAATATTGATTCTGAAAAGTATATCTGTATTTTGGGGGTCATTTTTCCTCATTTGGTTGGGGTTTTTTTGCTAAATTCAGGCCTGCTCCTCAGAGAACCACAAAGAAAAATGAAGTCATTGTTTGCTGATTTCATACCTATGCAGTCCTGCTTGGAAGTCCTGCCACCAACGATGTGTGCCATACAAACAAAATCTGGGATTAATTAAGTGAGAGTGAACTCCTAACCCATTTGAACTGTCATGCTGAAGGTCTGGCACAAAGGATCCGGGAGTATACAAAGACTAATCACCATTGCAGGGTCCTGTGGGCTACTCTTCACACAAGTGCCCTTGTAGTAAAATGAGTCTTCAAAGTGACTGTCACACACTGAGAACAACAAAGACAGCGACAAGAAGATGTTCATTGGACACTGACCTGCTTTTGTTCAAAGATAATTCTTTGCTCTCTAAAAAAAAAAGTAATTATCTCAGCCTTAAAGTCATCTATCTAATCATAGCTCCATATGCCCTGACATCCAGTGAAAATATAAGCGAGAGGACAGGTTTACTGTGGTAAATCTTTGGTAAGAATTGGTTGCTTATTCCATACAGTGTATTTGTTGCATTCTGAACACTATAATGGCAAAATTGACAAAACTTTCTCAGTTAAATCACCTGAAAATCTCAGCTGTAAAGTTAGCTAAATATAAGAGCCAAGAAAAATTTTCTTGTAATACCCAAGATCAAGCAGCTGAATCATGAACTTGGGCATAGACACCAAATAATGAATCAGGGTCCGCACTGCAAGGTCTCCTTGAGGTTACAGGGTCTTTTTGTGGTCTGTTAGTGCTATACATTTTTTAAGCTTTGTTTTGAGCTGTGATCTAACAGTTCCAGCCTCCTTGATGTCTTGTCCATGTGACATATGATGTCATACAATACAGTTTCTGAGTTGTTTAGTTTTGCGCGTTGGACATTTGAAAAATCTGGATAGTTATCAAAATAAAATAAAGTGATATTGATAACAACATTACTGAACTGGTGAAGTCAAATGCTCCACTTTTAAAGTCACAATTAATCAGTGTTCAAAATGGTGACATAATTACAGCATCCTAAAGGAATTTAATTGAAATAACTCTGAATTTTTCTGCCACATAGTTTGATAATCCTGTAAGTTCTGAAGAAAGCCATCACATTTTAATGCCCTCTTTCTACACAGGTTGTTCCTTTATTGGTTGGGGTTTTTTATTTGATCTGTTACAACTGCATGTAATCTCCTCATCTAGGTCTGAACTCCTTTTTTTATTTGCTGTATCAGTGTATGAAGATGGTCAATACACCAATGAGTTCACTGCAAGAAATCTTGACAGAGGTCTAGTCATTGATCCTCCCAACTGTTGTCTCAGACTGAGTGGTAAGGAGAAAGGAACACAAGCATTGGGACTACCTAGAATATCTTCAGCAGTGAGAGTTCATCAAAATATGGCATTGCATCAATTTGAAAACACTCTAAGGTTTTATATAGGTTTCAAATGCATTTTGTTCAGTAGGTATTGTGTGTCTTTAGAAGATGTGGGGCAGAGGGACATGACTCAGGACACTACCTGGTCTGTTGAAAACCATGTTAATAACCTGAGAAGCAATGTTCTGATGGTACCGTGTTTCATGAAAGCATATTTAAAGTTTAATTTTATTTTATTTTGTTTCTGAAATAAAAACAAATTTTAAAAGTAAACTCTGAAGAAGAATTTTGGCCAATTTTGATGTTTATTTGATGTTTCTGCTTTATATATGAGGAATATGAACTAGAGTATCCAAGTGTCTTCCTTAGATTTAGTTAGTTCATGATATACTTCCCTTTCTTTACTCTTTTCATATGCATTTCTTATGGGTTGCTCTTAGACACAGTGAGTATGAGCTTGATAGGCCCTGAGAGCCTAGACCAGTGTTTATGATCCTGTGTTGTAGCAAATATAGATACCAGACCTATACTGAAAATTTTTCAGCAATCCAGGATGTTGAAAAACTTTAATTGAAAGGGTGGGAATGAAGTTTCAGTTCTACAGAATTCAGCCAAAAAACCTCTTAAACCAGTTCATCCTGTTTTCAAAGATGCAAGCAAACCCAGATGCCTAGGAGAGAGCAGAGCTGGAAAGCTCAAAGGGAAAGCAAAAAAAGATCTGAAAAAAGTAGACTTTGCTTTAACATCCTACACTTGGGTCTGAAAAACATGGCTGTGAATAAACATCCTTGGCCAGCCCTGGCAGTGACAGCTGAGGACATGCCATTGCCAGCCCGCTCCTTGCATCTTGTAACCATGCCCTTGAGGGAGGCTGCTGCTTCCTCAGATCCTCTGTCTGAGACAGACAACAGGCTAAAACCAGACCTTTTTTGGCAGAATGAGTTCTGTAATAAAGGGCTTACTGTTGATATTCCTTAGATTTGTCTGGCTTTGTGACCACATTGGATGAGGAAACACAATGCTGAGCTCTGGAGCCAAGACACTGGAGATGTGATGACCACTGGTGGTGGGGCAGAGACAGAGCACCAGTGGCCAGAATGTGGGAAAAGGGGCTCGATCCCCCCATGCCACAAAGTTAGCAGGTCGTGCATTAGCAGCTCGCTGACTTTTTGGACAAGCCTGGCCAAGGGGGTGTGAAGCAACAACCATGATCCTGGATGGGCACAGTCCTCAGTAGGACAAGAGAAGAACCCTGAGGAGGTGGCTTCCTCAGCTGGCAAAGGTGTGTGCAGGGTGGGTGCCTACACACAGCTTTAGGTTAGCAAGTTTTCTAGGAGGCAAAATTCACAGTGACTGCAAAGACATGCTTGTTGCTCCCCACATAATACATAGTCTTCTGCTTTGTACTTTTAATAAGTATCTTCCTATATTCTTCCTTAGTTGTGTGGTTTATCAGAGGTGATAGGGATTATGGGGTTTGGATCTCAGACCAAGTGCATTTCTGTCTTTTGTGTTTACTTGTAAATTCATATTTTGTTTTGTTTTTTGTTTTTTGGTTTTTTTAAACTATTTTAACTTCAGAGAGTAAATGCTGGAAACAGAAAAAAACTGGCCTGAGGTGGTTGTGAAGCTCTGGGGTAACACACGGTGATCCTCTGTGTAAAGGCTGACAGCAGTATTTATTTTCATTTGAGAACTAGTGAGAGCAGGGCCTGCCCCAGACATCTCTCACTCCATTCAGAAAGTGATGTTTACGGACAGCTGCAGGGAGTTACTCACAAGAGGCTTAAACAGGGAGGGGAAAAAAGGGCCATTCCTCTGGGCCCACCCAGCCACTGCGTTTTTCAGCTGAAGGGCAGGCTCATTTTCATCCCAACCAGCCGGTGGAAACTGAGCCCAAACAACTGTCAGGATTACAAAAGTCCAAGAGATGGAAAAGACTGGTGATAAATGTGGTGGCAAGTCGTTCCCCCTGAGCCACCTGACATGCCTCTTGTTTGGACACTGTCATGGGGTTGACAATGGTTTGTGGAATAACAGGAGGGAACAAGAAAGGGTCATTCACAGACATCAGAAAGATGTTTGGAAGAATGTTTAAAGTGCTTATTAGTTCAGAGATCCTTTCAACACCAAGAGCTCCATGTGTTTCACCGGAGATGCAGCTGACTTACATGAGTAATTTTACTCTTAGTTCAAGCATCATAAATCCATTTTGGGCAGCATTTTGTAGCTCCCATGGCATTATCTGTCTGTCTAGATCACTGCGTATTCATCTCTCCATGATGTTTTACCCATCACCATGTCATACGAATATATTGTGCATCACAGTGTCTGTAGCATTTCCCCTGTCTTAGTGTGGGTGTAAGTGTGAAAAGTCCTCTTGGCAGAGGGATTTCTGCCTCAGAAGATTTAGTGACCTATTTTAATGCCTTACTAGTACACAGCTTTTGTATTTCTTAGATGTGTTTCAAAGATCTTACTGCTGTGGGTCTGTTGGTGTGATCTGGAGAGGTTAAAAGAAAAGGAAGGATTTTTCTCATTACTGTGGCCAAAAGGGAGGCAAATCCCTGTCCTTTCCCACCCTTCTGCAGACATAAAGTATCAGCTCTCTGGTACAGAAATGGGGCAACAACCCCTCCCTTTACTTCAATTACGCTGGTGTGTGTTGAGATGATGACATGGGGTCAGTATATTTAAGGAACTCTCTCTCACTTGACATTTATCTAAAATTCTAGCAACAAACCTGGTCTTTTATACCACCTGTTTACAGAGCTATATGCCATAAAACTTCAGTGACTTACAAAAAACATCTGATGTGTAGTAAAAAACAGTTTCTCTTGCATTCTAAGTAAATCCAAATGTTTTGTTTCTAAGTTATGAGAACATATAGTGACATGACAAGGGGGTTTCAAATTGAAAGATAGTAGGCTTAGTTTAGGTATTATGAAAAAATTCTTAACTGTGAGGATGATGAGGCACTGGAACAGGTTGCCCAGAGAAGCTGTGGATACCTTATCCCTGGAAGTGTTCGAGGCCAGGCTGGATGGGGCTCTGAGCAACCTGGACTAGTGAAAGGTGTCCCTGCCCATGGCAGGGGAGTTGTAATGAGGTGCTCTTTAAGGTCCCTTCGAACCCAGGCCATTCTATGATCCCATGATTCTAAGTAGTTTGAGATTGAAAGCAAGATTGAATCTATGTTGCCTTCATCTAGACTTTGGTTATGGCTTCCTATTAAATGCAGGTAGACATCGACTTGACCAGACTTTTAGCTAAGTTTTCAGCTTGGAAATATTTTACATTTCACATTTAATTCTTTGAGAATTAAATCTTTCAACTGTGGAAAATATTATTGGTTTGTACTCTTCCCTATGGGGAATCTCCATACACATAGACAGTATACTTTTCAAATGTACTTATCAGTTGTCTAACTAAAATCTTTGCATGTCAGTGTAAAAAGAGCTACTATTAATTTGCCCCAGAAAATAAAAATAATAGTATTGGCAATTGCACATAATACATTTCACCACAGGAGCCCAGTCAAAAATTAATAAGATTTATAACTTTTGCAAAAGCATTACTTTAAATCTGTTTATCTGTTTTCATAAACTCTGAACTCCAGAGGGTCTGTAGGTATTCTGTTCTGCTGCTGCAAAAATGGATTTAAGCACACTGTTATGTGTCAAAAGCAGAAAGAGAGTAAAAACCTGTAAAAACTATTCATAGCCACACATTGATGTGAAAACAGTATATTAGATCCACCTTGTCACCGCTGGCCCAATGCCATGGACTACCAGGGAGGACAATGAATTCTAAGGGTAAATGTGTTCTTATACCCATATTTGGTGATCACTTTGACCCAAATCAAGGGCGAACACACAACAAAACCTTTCAAAAAGAACTCTCTGTAGTGTTTCTGCTACGGATTTACCCCATCTGGTACTCTGTCTCCAGGGATGGTAAGTCTCTGAGACTTCACAAGACTCGAAGCACAAACATGAAAAACATTGTGGAGAACAGAAAACTGCCATTTTCTTTTCTAGGACCAAAATGCAACAAAAATGGGAGAAACAGACTCACAGAACCCAACATAGAAACACACTGAATCAAATAAATAGAAGATTGCATGTGATGTTTATTTAGAGTAGCTTCTTTATCAAACCATGTCAATATCAAGCCATTGGTAAGAATAAAACACTGTGATTGTCCCTCTGCAGTCAAGTCTAGCCAACAAAGTCCTTAAATCCAGTAACATTAAGCATGTCCATAAATGTTTTGCCAATGTAAGCTCATAAAGAAATATATGGCAGCACCACTTCAGTATTATTTGGCACCCTTCTGTCAGGAATGTCACCACTTCTCAAGTCAATACTTCAAGTAAAAAAAAAAAAAGAATCTTTTAAAACTATGAAAAAAATAACTTCTGAGTAGATCCAAGAGTAAGTTTCCAAAGAAAGCCTTAACTCTAAGCCCTCACATAACTCTCCCCTTGACATTTAAGGTTGCAATTTTCTTACGTTAAAGACTTTATGTTTGCATGGTGATCTTAGGTAACTTCTTAAAGTCTGCTAATGGTAAGACTGTTTTCAAGAAGAGCTAGTGCCATGTTATCTATCTGTCTAAAGCAGCATGCTCCAGAAATAGGATGAACCTTAAAAGAGGCAAAAACAAATTGCAAATAAGCTTTTCCCTGTGGATCCATATGCTACGGTGAGTCCAGAGTGCCTGACCTGTTGAAATGAGAGTGGCTGCAAAAAGTAGAGTTGGAATCAGCTCCAAGACATACAGAACAGGGAAGACAGCTTACATGTTTCCTTACACACTGTCCTGTAAATGAGTTTTTTGGGGTTTATTAGGAAGGATTGTCTGTAGGGATGGAAAGCCTCCTTACCCTATCTGCCTTTTGACTATAATTTCCTGTTTTGTCATCCAAAGTAGTGGTAAGTGCAGTGTGGATTGTCCCCATCTGCCTTCAGTACTCCTCACTGATTTAATGATAACCCACTGGAAGCTGCTGGGCAGTGTGTGGGCACAAATTCTGTGCTAACCAGCCAGGTGTGCTTGGCCTCATGACTCTGAGTGCTCTGGACATATACTTTAGCTACTGAACTTGCCACAGGACTATCCACATGAAAGGGCAGGCTAGCCTTGAGGCAGTTTGGATGAACCCATTTCAAATACCATGGTACTGTTAAGGGTGAACCTTGGTAAACAGAATGTCTATGTAAAACGATGGACCTTGGCTATATGCCTCCACCACCCTGTGATCCCTGCAGGGAAATGACTTAAGTGCACTCCAGACCTCCACCCTTTCAGCTTGGTTTTCACAAGGAGCAACGCAAGAGCTCAAGCAAGAAGGAAACAAGTGGACACTGGCCAAGGCCTTACTAAGATGGCCAAAGGCAAGAGGTTGGAGACAGTCTGGTGTCAGTAGAGGTAGAGCCAGCTCTTACTATTTCTGATGCGAAGAAAGGCCAGTTTTGCCTTTCTTACTGTCTGACCCAAAACACCAAACCAGTAAGTAAGGTCCCTTTTAAAATGTCCATTTTCTTCATTAACAGCCGTCTGCACTGTGAAGTGAGGTGTGACTACTTGTACCCAAGGCAGCTTTTATACCACAGATTCAGGTAACTGGGTCAGCATGACTATGGCAGCTCTAGGCTTGGTGCAGGTTGCACAAATCCACATGGGGCTGTAAGAACATCTACAACAGCTTCTTCAAAGCAGACACTGAATAGCAGTGTCTCACAGACCATCTGCCTGGTTATATGACCTTTCTGTTGCAACTAAAATGCTCCTACTAAAATAACACATGATTAAGGTACCCAGAAGTGCTCTGCATGTGCGAGGTCCATACTGTCAATTCCTGCAGGTCAGCTAGATAATGCACATCTTTTTTTCTGCTAAATTTACTGGGCATGTAGACACTTTAGCTCTAGGTCCAAGAAGTACTCAGCAGATTTACAGAGATAATTCAACCTGTATAAGTTTCTGCTGCTGTGAAACAAGGTAGGACAGTACCCTGATCTCCATGAAATGTGGGAAAACCACTGAGCTGAAATGAGTAGCAATGTCGATCGTGCAGAGCACAGCAGAGAGGAAAATGTGGGGAAAGGATGATCTCTTAGTCAGCAGATGAGACTCTCAGGATCTGGTAGCAAAATAAGGTTTTTAATGTCTAGGAGTTTTATGTGTTTTATGTGTATCTCTGACTGAGATTTCCAAAGTTGTGCAAAGATGTTGGACCATTGTCCTTGTTAAAGCTGAGGAGCTTAATAACCAAATCTCCTAGGCAGATGTGAAAACTTCAGCCAAAGTGTATCATCTGTAATTCAACTTGTTTTACTGTATTTTCCAATATGTGGATGAGAACTCAAAATGAAACTTCCTGTGCTATTTTTTTTTTTTTGCCTGCAGGCCAGAGTGAGGCAGCTGTTTGTCCTGCCATTGCTGTGGACTCACATGTGTTTTCCAGTTTAGATGTTGGCATATACAGTATAACCAAAAAGGCAAATGCTTGCTCTGAACAGCCAACTTGTTTGAATCTGATCTCACAATGGCCTGTTTTCTTTCAAAATATACCCTCTGAGAATGTTATTATGCTTGTTATAAAGTAAATGAATTTCACTTCCTCAGCACTGTGGTCATTGGGCTGACAAGAACAGCAGGGCAACGTAATCAGCAAGTGTAGTCAACAACAGACGGAAGCAAAACCAACTTTTCATTCAATAGCCCTTTCCTAATGACAATAAGGAACATTCAGCACCTCAGATACTTATTTCCAGTTCACTACAAGAAGAAGCATATCTGAGATGGCATCAGATGAAGCCAAGGAAATCTGCTGTACTTGACACTCCATCTATAACTTATGATGTAGAAGATGAAAATGGAACCACGTTATTTTAGCAAGACAGACAATCACATATCAAATTTCCTAATGTTTACAGAAGACTGAAGGTTAAGAGGTTATGGGGAAGATGATCAGGATAGATATTAATTGTCCACATATTTTTTAATGTATTTTAGTATAGTTCTTTTAAACTACATTCGCAAAAAACTGTCCACTGGAAAAAAGTTATAAACTGCTGAATATCCACAGTTTCAGCAATTAAGTTACTTTTCAGTCTTTCAGGAAATCAAGTCTCATTCAGAATTGTGCAACTTGCTGAAAAGTTTTGTAACGATCTAAAATCTTTGACCGAATCTGAATAAGTCACTGATTTGGGATAATAATAGTCCCTCAAATACTTTACTATGGAGTCTCATGAATATACTGCATCATTTCCCATGTTGTGGTCCTTCTTCAGTATCTTTGTCTGTGGTTGAATATGTAGGTCAAAAATCCACGTCATGTCTATCAGGCACACTCACCCACCTTTCATGGAGTAATTTTGCTGAAGTATCCCAGAGTGGTAGATCTTGGAGTTTACAAATTTGATCAGATGTTGGAAAAACATCCCTTAAAGTAATTTTTATGCCTTTTATCTTTGATGGCTAGAAGCATTCATTAAAACTTCAGAACACAATCAAAAGACTCTAGGAGCTGATGTCTCTTTTATAAATGAAATTACTATTTTAATTGGATTTGCTGCATATTATGTCACCTAATAATCCCTGCTTCAGTTCTGTAACTTGTATTCGAGGTCAGGATAACTTCCAGGAAAGCCCAGACTCTTAGCTCTAGAAATCCATGAACAGCAGAGAAGGTTTATCAGATCCAGAAACAAAAATGACTGGAGGAGTCACTATCGTTAAAGTTATCATGTTCCCATGTAATGTGCAATGCTGGGAAGTCTAGACTTAGAGGCTTAAATATTGTGAACCATATTTTCAGATGGTGGAGATAGGCAAATATCACTGAAGTCAATGGAAGTGTTCAAATATAAAAGGGCTAAAAATACAGCCTGAAATTCCTCTTCTGAGTTTTTTCTCTTTGTTTTTGATCAACTGTTCTCAAAGGCATTATTCTGGAATGTATCCAGCTAAGGCTGGTGTTAAAGGGGAAAAGGAAAAATCCTCAAGCTGGGTTTCAGAGTTACCTTACGGCCAAAGACACAGTTCATTGATTTGTAGACCATGAAAAAATTGAATTAACATAATTAATTAATTAGGATTGGTGTTTCAGCTGCATTTAAATCCCAACACTGTATTTGTTTTCATCAACTCACATCCCTTGGATAAATTTTGCCTTCCTATCCGTTGAAGATAACAGGTTGGATGTCTGAAGCAGAAGGCCCTCACTGACATAATGTGTGACATAATGAGTTTTCCTCATGTATTGACCTGGCCAAAGCATTTTATCCCAGAGGCAAAATGGTTGAGTATTTCCCCAGTATATTTTCAAGAACTAATGTGTTTTCTCGGACACACTGTAGTATACTTCAAGACACTTTCTTGTGCCAAATTACTTCTGGGGTGTAACAGCTTTCCGTTAAAAAAGCACTTCCCAAATGAATTGGTCCTATCTGTGAGTTTTAAAATCAGATTGTTTGTAATATTAATGCATTTTCATTAACGTCAGAACTCCAGTTGATGCATCAGAACATCTGCAACATTTGGGAGTGCCCTGAATGCATCAAAAAATGTCAACACTAGCTCTTCATAGCTCCAGACTGAAGATTTCCACATGTACTGGAAAGAAATACAGTCAACAACTTAATAGTTAAATCAAAGCTTGGGAGGTTACCAAATTGAACAGATGTATCTGTCTTGCTGCTGGAATCCCTTGTTGCTTTGCATGAATGCAGGGTTTCCTTCTAGAAGTGATTACAAGTATTTGTGTTCAGAAATGTCAGGAGGAAAAAGGAAAATAATGATAGAAAAAGCTCATGGCAGTCAGCCTGCCATTCCAGCCTTCTAACACATGGTATAAGGAGACACTTCTTCATGACTGCATCAAGTGTCTTACGTGACAGCAAGTGCACGTAATTTCAGCACTAGCAATAGCTGAAAAATATATTCTTACTTTCCTTCGATTGCTTATTCTGTGAACAACACAAATGTCCGTGAACAACCAGGATAAGTAAATAAATGGTTTCCACAGTGGATAAGGCAGCTGTTTGCTTTCTTCTCTGCCTTTTGATATCTCTGTTCTGTATAGCTCTTTAATATAGCCCTCTTTGAACTAATTATTCTGAATTAGTTTTAGAATTATCTATTATTTGGACTGCAGAAGGGGATAGAGTTGTGGACCAGAATCCTGGTGTGCTGCATGATCAAAGAGAACAAAATCTTTCAGGCAAAAAGTTTGCAGATTATAACCTGAGAAACAAGAGATAAAGACATAGCCAAAGACAGGAAATCAGTGAACATAATATGACAATATTTGCAGTGGTAAATTATAGCTGTCCAGGGCCAGTTGGTGGCTCCAGTGTCACCAGGCACACCTTGGAAACAAGGGGTCCATACTGTCTCTATCAGAAGGAAATGTCCTTGGCCTGCACTAGTCTCTAAACACTACCTGGGGATTGTATGGAAGTTGAACCCAACCAACAGAGTGCCATGGACCATCCTAATAGACTGCCAGTGGAGACCATGGAGTTCATCTTTCTAGAGCATTGTTTGCTACTGCTGTATTTTCTAGTACAGATGGAGTCACTGATCATCCTGATGGGGCTCAATCTAAGCAAACCAGCTGTCTTTCCAATGGTGTAAAGTACCAGAAACAATATAATCTCAGCAAATAAGCTCACTATTAGGGTAAACCATATAAACAAAATTGAAATTTTTTTTTCACTCTTCACCAGAACAGTTTGTAAAACAAACATATCCAAGAGTTTGGGAAAGGTTAGAAACCCTCAGGCTTTTGTGCATAAATCAGCCTCTAATGAATAGTGGGTTAGCAGGTGATTTTCTTCTAGGGTGAGTTATTTCTGTGACAGCTTCTTTTTCTCCCACCAGAGCAGATGGTAGTGTTCAGTGTCTAACATAAATTACTGAAAGAGATGGACAGCTTATTCAAGTTTTCATTTGTACATGCAATTTTTTTTTTATTTGCTATGTTAGACAAATCTGTTTTATTGAAACATGCACACATACACACACATTAAGCTTATGACACCCACGGTTTGTGCATATGTGATGTATATAAAACAAAGCCATTTTAAAAAATCAAATACACCTTTAAATCATCTATTAGTGTGTAGCAGTGTAAACCATTTATGCCTTTGTCTAAAGGAAAATGTTTTCCCAGTCCTACCACTGCTGTATTTCAAGGCAGTGCATCATAACACTGTCTGTCCTGTAGTGGTGGTGATGGATTATACAGCAAGGTTGCCACTGTAATCCTACAAATAGAAAGTGAGGGAGGGGGAAAAGTTTTTTGCCAAAAAATTAGATTTCTTCATGGAAGGGTGTGCATTAGACTGAACAATTGTAAGAATTAAAAAAATATAGTCTGTTATGTGCCTTGAGATGAATTCCTTCATCTTGATAACTGGATCTTAATAGTCCAAGTGTGTCATAGTGCCCTGTGAATGTCCAGGCAGATGTACTCAAACCACTCCCTTGTTTTATTGACCCTCTCCTTCATGTCTCCACAGCTTTTTTCTCTTATTCATAACATTTCTGTTTTATTTTGTTTTGTTTTTTCTTTAGAGAAGGAAAAGATCCCTCTGGCTTTGCAGCAACAAGATAAGAAATGGAGTTTCTGTTTTCATAGCTGTGATAGTAGTAATGTTTCTTAGGGAGTGATAGTTGTGTTCTTCATTAGTTTTCATTATGGTTATTTAACAGTGGCTCCAAACCCTCTTAGACCTTAGATTATTTGCTGTAAATTTGTATCGCTTCATTTGGATGTAATGATAGCACCTACAGAGAAGAATGTGCTGCACACAGTATAAAAAACTGGCAGATCCTTTCTGATCACTATGAACCCTTTGGGTCCTTTATCTTCTCAAGACAAAATGATTCTATTGGGCCAGCCAGAGACATAACAGTGATATCTGAGTACTGCAGGAGTTTCTTGCAGTTGAAAATCCTGTGATTTAGTATCAAGCTAAGCAATTTCTATTTTAGGGAGCCAATGCACTCCAGATTACATAATTGTCTTTGTTAGTGAAGCAAGACAGAAGTGTTTTGCCTCCAGATCTGGTGACCGGTGGTGGTGGTCAAAGGTGTGCTCTTGTTGTCCACTCGCTGGCAAAGCCAAGTGTTGGCTCCCTGTCCCCAGGCACTGAATCTCATCTCCTCCCCACCCAGCTCCCACCCCATTGTCCCCTTCTGCTGGAATATGGCATGTAGGGGGAACCATTTCAGTTAAATTATTCAGACTTAATTAAATAAAGCCAAACTAATTTTACCCAGATCATTTCATTAATTCAAAGCCCAGTGTGGGCCCACAGGCAGTGGGACCAGTACTTAGAAGGTGAGGGCTTTGAAGGACAGAGCAAAAGGGGAAGGGAGTGGAAAACAAGGATTCAGCCATATAGATGGCTTGAGATGGCATCATCATGGAGAAAAAAAGTGGAAATCATTTTTCTTTATCATGGAAAACTAATGAACAAAGTACTATTTCAGAAACTGGAGGTGAGGAGAATCCAGCTAGACCTCAATTGCTATGAAGGGGACAGTAGTTTCTAATGAGCAGCAGGCTTTAAATTATGATTTAAAGCATAAACCTTCCATTTCAGTGGCATGTAAACTAATTAACGGCAATGCAATGAAAATGAGCAATACCATTTTTTTTTAAAGGCCACAATAGAAAAAAGTTTAACCATTGCGTCTTGTTAAGTAAAAAATTCCACATCTCAAACATGAGTTGCATTATTTCTATTTTTCAGTAAAAGACATTTTAGACTTAAAAAATATACAGAAAACCTGACTCTCTTATTTTTTAAATATACAGAATTAGCCACCTTCTATTATACTTTCTACACTTCTTATTTCTAGATTACTGGAAATATTTCCCAAGAAATATTTTGGGATATTATTTATTAATATCTGAATGGCAACACATTTACTCCTAACCTAGTCTGTCTGATATTTGTGACATAAAAAAAGGAGCTTGAGGAAAACCAGAGCCAGCCTTGAACATGAAGAAAATTTTGCTCCAATTAAAATCATTAGATGTGTACAAACCACTGTAACTAAGGCTTTTGTATATGCCTTGATGAAAGAATAGTTTTAATGACTTTGATATTATGATCATGTAAGACTCTGCCAGAACACATATTAGTATGCTTTCTTCCAGATAATTTCTTATTTTTCCAAAACCAACATGATGATGATGGCAGAACCATTTTACTTATCCACCTGAAGTTAAATCACATACACTAAAGACTCATGAATTGTTCAAAAAAAAAAAAAAAATCCAACCAAAGTTTGCCAGCTCCCCTGTCCTAATAATTTAGAAGTGACATTAAATCTCAAAGCATGTCTGTGAGCTTTGCACAAAGCAGAGACCATACTTAGGTGCTGGAAAAATTAGGATGGCCTTTGGAAGAGGTCCTAGACATATGCAAGGGCTTATGCTTGCATGGGAGAAGAGCCAGGCAAGGTACAGGTATGAGTGATGACTGCTGTCCTTCTTTGCAGCCAAGGCATCTGGGGAGACTCTGTATGTGGCGTAGCCCTCCTCGAACAATTTAATCCTTTAGCTATGACATCCTCCTCATCATTCCCTTTTGCCATCACCTCATATATCACAGAAGTGTTATTCATTCATTCATTATTAGAACTGGGCATTGACAAGTATATTTTAATAACATGTATTCCTTACAAAGGCTGTTTATTAAGTTAGTATTTCTATGCCTCTTTGTAATTAATCATAAGGTGTCCAAGACATATATTTTCATTTTCTCTCTGGATTTTTGATTGGATGAAAGCCCAAAGAGCTTGTATCCTAAAATGAAAGCATGCTGGCACAACTGTGTGTGTTTGATATCACGTAATTCCATTGCCGCAAGAACAATAACCAATACGGCAACTTCACTGATTTATTGTCTTGGCCAAGTAAAAATGTACCTTTTCACTCCTTAGAGGAAAAAAAATTCTAGTTGAAACATAATTAAAAAAAAATTTTAATGTTATTTGTTTAAAACCTAAGACACATAATGTGGAAACAATCTTGATGTTGACAGCATTTTCACTGGAAGGGCTTCTCTGGTCCTAGCTGCATGTTTTTGATCAATCTGAGAGAGTGAGACAAAGGGAGAAGAGCCAAATTGCTAATAACTTTTTCCAATAAGACATTATGGCTGCAGATTCATGTCTGATCAGAATTTCTTCAGTTGAAAGTTTTCCTAGCAAAAAAAAGATGATTCACACAAATCTGACTTTTCCCACATATGGACCAGTTGTAAACACATTTTTTTTTGAGAAAAACCTCTCCCAGTGGACAAGCCAGTAAGTACACCAGTGCCCACATTGGCAGTAACACTGGACACGTGGGAAACCAGCTGTACCTCTTCTCCTTGTCCTGGTTAAGGAACTGTAATTTCTGAAAGAAATCATAATAAAAAAAAAAAAAGAAAAAGTAAAAATATAGATCTTGTACTCCTTTTCAGATGCAATTTGCTGACAATATAAATTATTACTTCTGCAAACACAATAACAGAAAGCAGATGTTAGGGAGGAAGTAAAGACCATGGAATGGCAAATTATCAATGGTTTTAAAACTAACCCCTTTTCTGCAACTGCATCTTCCTAGAGTAGTTAAACCTGTGCAAAGTCCGGCTGAGAACACTGGTGCACCACAACTCATCTGGGCAATCATCTTGAGGGAGAGGACTTTTAAATCAGATATTGCTCAGTTTGATCAGATATTGATCAGTTTCTTTTCCATAATGTAACATTCATTGAATTCACTTGGTGAAAAATGCTAAATCAAATGTCATGTTTTGGACTACTGCACAGTTTTTACAACAAGAAATTCTCCCCTATCAGCAATTCAGAACGACACATATTCAAGGTCAAGATCCCTTTTTTCTGATGTGTCTAAACAGCTCCTACAGTAATAAAAATGGCAAACATCTCAAACAAAAAATATCTAAAGTATACGCAATATATTTTTAAGAATTCCTAGATTAGTTGTTTTATAAAAAATATTTATCCCAAATGAAGTAATAAATGAACCTTGTTGGCTCATTTTTGAAATGCAGTAAATTCTTCAGAAATTGTCAGCCAATAGATTTCTCAATGTTTCTGCAGAAATCTATCAGCAAACATGTTATCTGAGTCCGATTAAACAGAGCAAAGCCACTAAGCACAACTAAGTCCTTTTAGTTTGTGCCAAAAAGCCTAATCAGAATTAAAGATTCTAATGTTCCTTGTTTCCACTCAGCATTGTATTTGCGTAAAAATCCAGGAAAAAAGATGAGATAGGCAACATGGGCATGCTGGGGCTTTCTCGTCTTTCAAAGTTCCTGGAAAAAACTCCATATGTGTGACCCTCGCAAAAAGAGGAGAATTAGGAGTTGTTCAGGATCTTTTGTTAGTCAGTCACTTCCTTTTCCCCCATAGTTTTAAAAACTCACACGGGCTGGGTTTCCAGTTCTTTGCGTGAAGCCGGGGATACAGTAAGGAAGGGAAATGCACAAGGGAGCAGGTAATTGGTTACTGAAGAAACATTTGTGTCATAACCTATAGCCACCTAGAAGTAGCTATCAAAGAGCCAGTGAGCCATAAAATGGCCGGGGTCAGCTATCCACCTGGACTAGATTTCCAAAGTGGATATAGTAATAAATCCAGAGCTATGCTCAGAAAAAATTTAGATTCCTCATGTGGTGGATACCAACACATTCTAGACTTTCATAACATGATCTTCAAAGACTCTACACATGGAAGTTTCTCGATTGAGAGAAGCCAGCCCATCGATTCTACTTCCCAGCCAATGCACCAAAACTAATGCCTAAAATTTCTGCAAAAGACTTTCAAAACAACATTAGTGGAGATAGATAGATAGATAGATAGATAGATAGATAGATAGATAGATAGATAGATAGATAGATAGATAGATAGATAGATAGATAGATAGATAGATAGATATAGATAGATAGATAGAGATAAAGTAGCACCGTTATTAGAAGCTTCTAAGGTGCACACCGCAGTATATGCATGTGCATCAACCAGATTTTTACCGTTTTTATAACTTTCAGTGATTAACATAATTGATATCTAGAGGCAACCAGTGGTATAATTTTCCCCTGGTGCTCACCCTCAGAACTCCTCAGAACTGCCCCGTGGAGCCCTTCCAAGGGCTCTGAGCTGACTCTCCTGTCCTAAGCTATCTTATTGTCTCAGTTGGAGTTCTTGTAGGTGATCTTCAAAATAGCATGTCCTTGATAATGTGTATCTAACAGAAGTTCAGGAATGTGTGAGAAAGTGCTCAGTAGCTTCTAAAAACCATCTAAAATGTGAGAAACTTAGGAAAACTTATTCAACTTATATAACTCTATGAAAATCTACAAAATACACATTAAAATCCTTAGGCATCAGGTTAAAATCAATTTTTTCCCTATATCATTGTATTTATTGCAATCTTTTTAGTAAATTGGAACTCTGACTTGTAAGCTCTCTTGGGTTGGGTTCATTCCTTCCAATGGTTTTACCTTTAAACCAGCACACTGGGATATGGGAGAGCTCTAGTGGACACAGTGATATTAGTTTCCCTCACTTCCTTAAAACAGTGAAATTTGTTTGGTTACCTTCCCTTGCCACAAGTCTTTCTTCTCAATTTGCTTCTGATGCAGTGCTTTGAGAACAGGAGAAAATTAAAATGCACAATGACAGAATTTGATGGTGCTTTTTTGTAATTAGATAACACTATTGGTCTTGTTAATGATTGTATATTTGTCTCTGTCTCTCTCAAATTCTTGTTCACTTTTCTTGAAAATCCCTTTCCCATCTCTGGCTCACAAGTTCTTGCTTTCTTTTTTTCTCAAATGGTTTCTCAAATGGTCAAGTCAAGCCCAGAGTAGTTACTATTAGCTTGTTATTGGGTTTGGAAGATCACTGTTCTCACTTCAGACCTGAGAACAATGAAAACTTGTCTATTTTGCAGCTACACTTACTGGTTTAATACATGTTATGACCTCTGCCTATACATCTTGCTTCTCTGACTGCAGTCATCTGATCCTCAAAGTGATCATCTCAACATCTTCCTACTTTGGTCAAAAATATGGGAGTTCCTCATAATGAAAAATGGAAATAATATTTGAGATTTTTTCTTATGAGCTTGGAAAATGTTAAACTTTTGCTTAGATTTTCTGATAATTATAATAATAATAGTAATCATCATCATCTCAGTGCAGCACTGGGGTGTGAACAGCAAGTGTCAGATTATAATTAAATAAATGAGAAGTTGTAAAAATTAACTGGGAGCTTAAGTCTGCATGAGTAATTAGTATTCCTGTTTCTCTGAACCTTTCCAAACAAACCTTCTCTGACTTGTCCACCATACTGTTATCTGAGCTTTCATGGACCTTCATTATCAACAGTTTTTTATCATCTGTTGCTCACCATAGGAAGATGCATTTCCAACTCTGAACAACTCACCTTTTGCTTGTGAAATTTCAAACAGAACCTTCAGTGCTTTTCCCCCAGGCTTCCTTCTAGTGTTAGGGAGAGGTCCTATATGCTCCTGTAAGTTAAACTCATCAATCCCTTTCACACTGTTTTTGCTGCTAGACTGCTGAGATCATGGATATTCTGACTATCTCTCTACCAATGTTGTCTCACTCTTTCTTTCTGGTTTTTTATACCTATTTATTGCCTCTGATCTTATATTTAGTTTGTAAGTTCTTAGGGAGGAATTCCTGTTTAATCATTGTTTGTCCAATTCTTAGGTCAGTGGATCTTGGCTCTGAGACACTCAGGCATAAAATTAGTACCACCAATAGGTGAGGATGGCATCAATAGAGATGGCTAACTGATGCAAAAAATTTTATCTGCATAAGAGCTAAAAATTGTTTCAACATGCAGAAAGGTGTTCAGATTCATACAAGCTTTGAGAGACAGATGGTGCCTGTGGGACCCTGATAAGCTCACCCTTACACCAGCATACTCAGAAGAAAGCTGGAAGACTTCTTTCCTGTGTCTGCTGGGAATGGGAAAACAGCACAAAAAGAAAAGGAAAGGACAAAACTCCCACATGATTAGGATGAGATAATCAGAGAATCATTTGAATTGGAAGGTACCTCAGTAGGTCTTCTAGATCAACACAAAATTTTAGCTTTTGGGGGGAAAAACATGTCATAAATTTAGCAACGGCCTCTTTCTTTCTTTTTCTTTTTTTTTTCCTTTTTCTTTTTTTTCTTTTTGGAGAGGAGTAGCTGATTTTTAATACTCAAACTCTCTGAACTGGCAAGAGGATGGTGACAGGAGCACAAGCACAGGTTCTGACAGTCCATTTGGTAGCTGTACACATGATAGGAATTTAATTGGATAAATGGGCACAAATAGCCCATATAATGCCAAGATTGTAAAATTTATGTGTTTGAATGTCTCGTAGGTTTTGGCCCAAGTTATTAAAGCATCTCATTTTCTGAAAGCACTGAACATTTAGACCTTTGAAAATCAGGCACTGGAAAACTGATGCAAGTCATGCACCAAAAATGTATGTTTTCAGAATTACCAGCAATTTTTTAAAATCTTGCTGTGATTTATATATTCCCTTTGTTGATAACCATTAAAATATGGTAATTGTTACCAGGCCTCTGCTAAATTTTAAAAGAAAACATACTTTAAAGTAACAAGAATGTTGGTTATTTTCAGTTTTAAAAAACAAGCACATCCCTATCTAGTGATCCTTCCTAATGAAGCATGTCTTGCATCTCCAGCTGCCAGGCAAACAGTGAGATAAGCTGTCCAAATTGCTGTGCAGCCAGATACTTGCTCACTCCAGGAGAGCTGCCAGATTGCTTTCATTTATAAAGAGCCTTCTTCAGTGTGGAGGTGACTTTTGTTTCTTCTAGCTGTGGTGGAGGATTTAGCATTGTATACCCTTCAGTAGGGCTTTATATATGTAAGGCTGTCTAGTGCTGTTGTAGGCTTTCTCTTGCTCATTCTTTCCCTATCATGTCTGCTTTAATACTGGTGGAGATGCATTTCCTAACTAATCCACAGTTCAGCAAAAATAATTGATTTCCCCATTCTGAGTTGTTGCATCACATGAGATGCTTGAGAAATGGATAGAACTATTTTGTGTTTTTATCTGGAAACTACTATATTAGTTGCTGTGGGAGGCTTCCCCCATGAAGGGGAAGGGAGAAAGTCTGCCTGATTGCAAAGAGATGATATGAAAAATAGTTTGAAAAATACTTTTAATAGTAGATAAAGGCTTCCAGGTCACAGCAACAAATAAAACGTCATAGTGGTGGCTCATCTAACTGTGGTTCCTGCCTTTAGAGTCATCTTAGACATATCAGGCTGATCTCACAGACTTCCAGTTTGGTCATAGGCATGAATTAGACAATGACAGCCACTTGAGTGAAAGAACATCCTCCCCATCACAGCATTAGTGTCTGCTATGACTCAATTACACAGCAGATGTGCTCCAAGGAGTCTGATCTGCCACCCAGGTGGAGATGTGCACATAGCTTGCTAAAGGCACTCTTCTTCAGAGTGATACTCCTAGTGGCCTTGGGCACATGGGAAAGTGCTGCAGATTAAATAGATAAATATTACAGAAATACAGGTGGGATGCATAAGGTAGAGGCACAGGTCCTTTTAAGACAGGAACTAATCTCTTTTTATGGGAGAAAAGTAGAAAAAAAGTATTGAATTGCTACATAGCAGGGGCATTACATCATCTTTACCTAGAAAGGATCTATAAAAAAGCTGTTATTATCACAATATGTGCATTCCATACTCAGTGAAGAAATTCAGTGACTGGGGTTGCTTGTGAAAAGTCTCATCTCACCTGAGCGTGCACTAGGGATGTGACTACATGTGTGCAGTTCATGCAGATGTGAAAAAACCGCAATACTTCAAACGAAAAAGTTGCTGCCTGCTTCTGACAGATGGTGCTGGACAGTTTGCAGCTCTGGGCTCCCACAACACACCTCTGTCACAGCCCAGGATGGAGTCATTGCATAGGTAGAGATTTTAACACTTGTCAATGTACACTGCATCCTAAAAAATAAATGGCAATTAAAATAACCCCTTAACTCTTGCAGAAAAAAAAATCCTTTATGGATACTATAATTTCCTTCTGTTTATCTTCATACTAAAAAGAAAATTGAACTAGCAGATCAGCAGCTCCTGTTATTAGCCTTATTGGTTTCCAATAATCTCTATCACTGACAGGCTTACTGGCTAGTTTGATGGATAAGGATCTGGAGACAATTGGTCACTGTCTTTGTAGCACTCTAGTCACCAAACATGCATTTATGAATTGTATGCTTGTTGCTAAACAAGAATAATCCAGAGTGTTCACTCTTGTCATCAGCCCCAGTTACCATGGCGATGAGTCACAACATCTCTCTCCTAGGATGCTTCCAGCTTGGGGAGCTCTTTGAGGGTTTTCCTGCTGTCCTTACACAATAAAAAGAAGCTTTGTGAAACAAAATTGGTGATTTAGTTCTGCTGTGCAATCAGAGATATAATTTCTCCAACGATGCTCAATCTATAAAATCAACTTCTGTGGCCATTCAAAAACTAGCAACATATCTTTCCATGAAAACAGTTTAGATTGAACTTTCCACCCTTTGATCTCAAAGGTCTTTTCCAACCTAATTGATTCTGTGATTGTCTGGAAGTAGGACTTGGTAAGGTCAATGGGGAGTCACCCACTTGTGTGCCAGACAGTTGTCATGAATGAGGTTCAAAGCAGAATTTAGATAAAAATTTACTGGCATTTGTGACTTCCCCATCATACCGCAGGACTTGCACAGCTCAAGCACTCCCCAGCTTCATGACTCCAGGTCAGTCTCAGCATGTGATCACACATAGAGAATTTCACAGATTTTCTGCTGAATTTTCTGCCAGCAGCAGGAGAACAGGTCAGCATTAGAATCATAAAATGGTTTAGGTTGGAAAGGTCCTTTAAAGGCCTTCCAGTTCTAACCCTCCTGCCATAGTCAGCGACACCGTACTCTAGAGCAAGCTGCTCAGAGATCCATCCGGTCTGGCCTTAAACACTTCCAGAGATGAGACATCCACAGCTTCTCTGGGCAACCTGTTCCAGTGCCTCACCACCCTCATAGGCAAGAATTTCTTCCCATTATCCATTCTAAAACTACCCTCTTTCAGTTTAAAGACATTACCCCTTGTTTTATCAGTACATGCTTCTATAAAAAGTCTCTCTCCAGCTCTCTTGTAATCCCTGTCAGGTACTGAAAGGCCACAATAAGGTCTCCTTCCCTTCTCCAGGCTGAACAGTCCAATTCTCTCATCGTTTCTGCATAGAAGAGGTGCTCCAGCTCTGACCACCTTTGTGGCTCTCCTCTGGCCTCCCTCCAACTGGTTCATGTCCTTCCTGTGCTGAGGACCACTGAGCTGGGAGCAGCACTCCAGGTGAGGTTTCATGAGTGGAGTAAAGGGGCAGAATCCCCTCCTGCCCTGCTGCCCACGCTGTTGGTGGTACAGCCCATGACATGTTTGGCTTTCTGGGCTGCAAGTGCACATTGCTGGTTCATGTCTGGTCATATCTCAACCTGCATAAAATCAGAGCAATAAGGACAGAAAATAAAACTGCAAAAATGTAACCTTGCTGCTCACGCTGTACTTTCTGAAAGATGGGATATAGTTTCCCTCTTTCTCAGCAGAGTATGAATCTTCCAAGGAAGATAACATCACCTAGTGGGGAAAGTAGCTATCCAAGGCTACTGCAGAGTGCACAGGGACCTAAGAAATTCCCTTGTCCTCTGATGTTTCTAATGGATTTATTTCCTCAAAGCGCTGCTTTTGGACAGCACTCTTCTTCATGGATACTTGTCAGCTCCAGCCTCCTCACTCAGGCCATGAACATCTATCTCAGGCTGGTGGATATACAGCCAGGGCCTGAAAATTCAGTGACATAATGCTGAGAGTAACAAAGCACTAAATCCTGAGATCAGCATTGACAGAGAAGGAATGCAAAGCAAATGCTGCAGGTGGTGAGACACAAATTCCTGGGTTGTTCAGATGGTTGCAGCCACAGGCAGACAATCACAGGTGGTTTTCTACAAGTGGAGCTTTAAAAATTGGGCATTGTCCAAGCACTCTCCTCACATTGGTATATGGTCATAATACACTCTTTTCACTCTGTAATAGAATTTTTTGTCAATTCAGAACAAAATCACCAAGTTTTGAAACTCCACTTAAACTGGATATGTATATTGTTGGATTGAACAAAGTGTTTCATTTTGATTTTGGATTTTTTGGTAGAAACATATAACATATTGAGCAGAAAAATGCCATAAACTCAAGGTTACTTTGAATGCAATACTCAAGAGACTCATCACAAAAAAGGCTGAAATGGGACAGAGATTTCAACTGTGTCAGACCATTTATTCCTGGTCCACTTTCAAAAGAAGATTCAAACATAACTGCAATGGTTTCACAAGCAGTATTTTGATTTTAAAAGAACTGTGCTTTCAAATTAAAAAAAATCTAAAAAAGTCTCATGAAAGATTCTCTAATCAGCCCCAGTGAGTGAGAAAACTTCAGTAGTTCGATACATGTGAAGCCTGGGAAGGGAAACGAAAAACTTCTGAAATGTAAACACTGGGATTTTTTATTTTTAATTTTTAGTTTAAAAGAAAAGGGTTTTGACATCATGCGATGTTGCAGTGTGAGAGACTCCACCCTGCATCTGGCAGGCGGGGAGGTAACCGAAAGCTGCCCCAGTCTCCCGCAGACCACCTCCTCACAGGTGGAAAGCCTGGGGTAGGGGAGGGGATTTCTGGGCAAAAGCAGTCTGGAACACCCTAGGGAGCCCTATGAAAATGACTCACTTGCAAGGGGTGGGGGTGTTTCTTCAGAGGAAGGTTAGTGGAGAGCTGGCTGCCTGACTGGCCCTTGGGGACTGGGGCTGTGAAAAGACTGGGAATTTTTACAGCCTGAGAAGGCTGCTGCTTCTTTTTTAACGTAGGAGGGAAGGGGAGGAGGATGGAGGGAGGGATTTGTTTTGGTTTTTGTTTGGGTAACAAAATCAGGAGAGACTATTAGGTAGAGTTATCTAGCAAGACCTTTTTTTATTTGCTGACATAAAGCTGTGGGTGATTTGCCGTAAGCAAGGCTTAGGCTGAGGGGGTTTTTAAGTGCCCAACACACAGTCAGTTGAATAAAAGCCCCTGTATTTCTGCTGGGAAAAATTGTGCTCTTACTGACAGCTTATTTCACTCAAAGTGAATGTTAGGGGAGAAAGATTATCATAAGTATGCTGTTAAAAGATGAGTGGACTTGGTGGTGTTAGGTTTATGGTTGGACTCAATGATCCTTAAGGTTTTTTCCAGATTTTGTAACCACACCGAGTTTCCATGGGTTTGAGTGTGCTGATGGTACCTTTAGAGTTATCTTGAGTATGTCTCTACTATACTGTCATCACTGTCATGGCACTGACTTATTGCTACTTGAAATGTCAAACCTCCAGAGGAAATCTGGTAGTTACAAATGTCTGCAATTTCCTTCTTTTCTGTCCTTCTCCCATTCCTGCTTTCCACCCCCACCCCCAGTCATGCTTTACTTCAGACTCACAGCCTACAGCAATGAGTGGAGGACATAACATTAGAGTAGAATACCAAACATAAAATGAGATGTGTGACAAATTGTAATGACAAGGTTGATCTCGGTCTGTGTGTGGAGGGAGTGTTTGCAGCACACGACCTGGAGAAGCAGAGCTGGGTTAACATGATGAATGCATTTAAACCATGGCATCTGAAGGATCCTAGCAAAATAGTTCACAGTCTCCTCCCTTAAATGAGGCCTTTTCAGTACTCAGCTCTATAAATGTGGAAAGCTGAGTTCAATCTATGTGGGTGTTTGCTGTTTTGGAACTGAATTAGCTTTCTAATGACAAGCAAATTGATGTGTTACTTTTCTGGGTGTCCCAAGCCCCTGTGCTCCCCAGCTGATGTTCATGAGTACTGCCAGGCACTCTGCCACTGTTCCTGTCCTCGAGGCTGATGGGTTTGTTTCTAGCTGGGCATGGGTTAGTAGCTGGCTATGAAAGACGGCATTTGCACTTACAGAGGTCTAGGCCTTGCTCCTTCACAATCTTGTGTACCGCACTGTGTGGTACTTCCTACATTTCTAGCTGATTATAGGCATAACTCAGGCTTCCTGTAAAGCAGCATGACTTTTATGCTTTCCCTCTTTGCGCTACCCATGGCAAGTGTCCCTACCCTGAGCTGGCTGCTCTGGGATGATGAGTCTCAGGGTACCAGAGAAACTGTGGAGCTGTGCAGACAGGTAGGTAGACATGTGAAGTCCCAGATGTAGCATCCTACCACAGCCTCTCTCCTTTGCAGACCCAGGGCAGAAGCAGAGTGAGAAGGATATCACCCAACATGTGGAGCCTTAAGCTTTGACCAGTTGCATCTAGAGGGCTTTCATTTCCAAACTGCTGTGCCTGTGGGAGCATGGAGCCCATACGTAAGATGACATCAAGCTGAAACCTTACTTTGAGTTTTGAGTTTCCAGTGTTTGGACTGACCTTCAATTACATATTGGAACTAAATTCCTTCAGCCAACACATGAATACTTATAGACAAGACTGAACTTCAAACACATGCTTCCTCCCTTACATTTGCTTTAAGTGGCAGCATCACAGAAATGTTCTGGAATGGTGAACTCTGCAAAGGCATTCCTGGCAAGTAATTTGTTCCCTTTCCCAAGCTTCAAAAAATGCAGAAGATAAATCTTTATCTCTATAACTGGTATTTGTTGCAACAGGGTGAATAGATAGAGCTCCATCACAGAAATCATGACTCAAAAAAAAAGTAACAGATGGAAACAAAAATATTTTCAGGAAGTGTCATCTGACTACTCAGCCTTTTTGTTGCTTCTAGGATCAGATTAAGATAGATAGCTGTAAGCAAAAACATTTAATACCTTTCTTTTGATTTCTGTTTTGCTCTACTAATTATAATTGTTGAAATTACAAAAATACACAGAAATTCAAGCAAGTCTGCTGCCACAGTTATAATGCCATTACCTTCTCCACATGGGAGTACATCCCAAGCTTGTAGAGTGCTCTGATCTTTTCACTGCCAGAAGGTACCAAATTTTGTAATGCAGTCCTGGCTCAGGAGGATCGTGTTTCACCATTGAGTATATGAAATACACACCAAGCCTGACTTGGTGTGCTGCAGCAGCACTGTTCCCTTTCCGTCAAGGGACTGAACAGCAGATAAACACCCTACAGGGTGCCTGTTGGATCGGAACAAAATGGCAAAAGGCATTCATAGAAGGGTCTGCAAGAGATTAGAACATGTTTTTACTTCGCCCAAGAGTGAATTTCCTATGGTTTCTGGGAGTATTTTCTCCCCTGTGGTAGCTCATGAACTTTCTCCTTTCATCTGACAGAATTAGTGTGCCAGTAGAAAGTACTTTTTGAGATGGTCATGGCCCTGGTTGGACTCAATGACCTTAGAGGTCTTTTCCAAACTAAATGATTCCATGATTCTATGATTCAGGTCCCTTACCTTCTTTGTAGAGTCACTCAGAAGAAAAACTTCAGCAGGTCAGATTTATTTAATACAACATCTGTAACATCTTGAACAGTGATGGTGCTCTTACCTAATCGGACAGCGAGTGAGAATCAGAGATCCATTCCCAGGATGAACTTGGCTCCAGAAGACTGCAGTGCTAGGCAAGCCTTGGCCTTGTTGCTGGCCACCTGGATGCATTTCACATCAGGGAGAAAGTGGGGGCAGTAATGATTATACAGTACACACAGGAGAGTCAATAATAGCGCCAAAAAGCAACAAACAAAGGACTATTGAGACAGGGCTTGTTTTGGTAAGATTATACTCAATTCAGTCATTCTGTGACTGTGTATATTCTTCTGTTTATTTATGTAATAAACTGCCCTTGTAAGGCTCTAGCAGATAAAAAAATGGAGTCTTTCCAGATGTGTGAAAAAGGCAGTTACTTGGAGAGGATTTTATACACTGTGTTGCTACAAGAGATTTTAACTCACAAATCATCATCAAGAATACTTGGACTTTCCTTGCTAAACCACAAAAACCTTAATGGGAAAAATCATTAAACATATAAAGTTATAGCAATATAAATATTTGACTAAAACCATTATTGAGATGGCTCTTGGGAACCTGTGTTTCTGTAAACTTTAAGGCCTATAATGAATATACACATACCCTTCTTCCTCTCTGTTTTCTCTCCTTCCATGAAAGGTCAAAATTGCTTCAAGTTACAGCTGTGAGGCTGAGTAGTTTTATGAAGTTTTACTTCATTGCCTTGTTCAAGGAACCCAATTTTCTTCATGGTGTATGCCAGAGCAAAAGGTATATTAATGTCTGACAAACAAATGTAAATGTTTAAAAATTAACTGAGTAAGCTATATAATAGCAGAGCCAGGGAGGCCACCTTGTAGCGCTTGTGTTTTATGATCTGTGCTTTTAACAGCACAAGTGTGAGTATATTATAGTTCGTATTTGAAAGGAGAATAAAATCTTCTACTTGTCTTTCCTAAAATATGCAGTCACAGCAAACCTCTGCAAATTAACCTCAATGAAGCCAGTCACATGAAGTGTCTCATTACAAAGAAAAGTTGTACAGCTTACAGAATCACTGATCTTTTGTTTTGGAGCATTTTTTCTTACTGCTGGCATCACATGAATAGTGCAGTTGCTGTATTAATTATGAGTCTTTACCTTTTCTTTTTTTTTTTTTTCTGGAGAAGGAGAGAGTCTTTGAAATGTGCATTTCCACTACATAGACAAGGAAGCTCACAAGAAAAGATGTCAACTTGAATTCTATCTTTTGTCAAATTATAAAAACCTACACAAGTTTAAAATAAGGACCTGAGTCTATGATTCACTGAGTACTCTCTATGAATTACAGTCTGAAGGAATAAGGCAAGAAGAAATAATGGTGAGCTGCTTCCTGAATCCAGAATGCCTCTCTGGCTCCTCCAAGAGTCATAGGACTGGGAGACCCCTCTGGACTGTCTTTGAGGAGTTCATCTGTCATAGCTCTCCCCCTTCAGCTTTGAAACAGATCATAATAATATCTAGAAATAAACTTCAAAGCTTTCTCTTGTAGGACAGCACTACTTTGCATTTACGTGGTTAAACACAGTGTATTCATGTACCAGGATATTGTGGATTTAGTGAAATCTCACAAAAAATCAAAGCTAAGTATGAAGCTGTAAGTTTTACATCTTTATTCACAAGTTTAATAAAATTTTAAATTTAATTACTTGTATAATCAAACAAAGGCTCAATAGTCTCTCAGTATATTGCACAGTTTTAGGGCCCACAGATATTGCAGAAGGGGCATGACTTTTCGATAAGCCTTTAAAGGATTTAGTTATGATCACATTTCAAAAGTCATTTCAACTGGAAATGTAACTGGAAGTGTAACTGGAAGTCATCAAACAAGTTTGCCTTAAGATATAGTACCTGGCTATAGTGTAGTTATGTGGGAATAATGAAGAATACATTCTTCACACACTCACTGCACAGTCTATGCTGCCTTCCTTACAGCATATCATGAGAAAACACACAGCAAAGTGCTGTTACTGGCTAAGCACCACCAAATGACATTATAGCATCCAGCCCTTCCCCTGTAAATTGCTATTCAGTAGAGGCAATAGCCTTAACATATGTGACCTTTTTGCTGCTCTCTTTGCAGCCTCTGCTGTGCAGGTACTGCCTTTACTAAAAACTACTTCTGTGTTCTTCTGGAGATATCCCCACATTCAGTGTCTTGATTTGCCATCACATAGCACATAAGTATTAGGAGCATACCCTGACTCCATTTGTCTTATGTAGGGAAAAGTACAGCTTTTCCCATTGCAACTTAATAGTTGTCTGTAGTAGAACCAAAGCTTCTTTGTAGGAGACTGATAGGTAGAAGAGAGTTAAAATATAGTAAAAATAATGCCATTTCTAAGCAAAACTGTCAAGATGGGAAGTAGTATCAGTAATGACACTTTTCACTGGAGTAGAAAAGTTCTGCCTACAGTGTAATATCAGCCCATAATAACAGTTACTTTGTTTCTTTGTACAGTAGTCAATAGGAATGGAAATGAAAGGCTTAGGACATCCTTTTCATGCAACAGGAACAGTGTCTGATGTGCCATCCAGAAGCAAGAGCAACATAATACTCAGCCAAGGATAAATCCATTCCCCTTGTCTTCAGTTTCCACCCCGGGCAAACAACATGTGTTCAACCCAAAAGAAATGTTTCCTGAGAGACTTTGTCTTTCTCCTATTGGTGAGCATGGCAGATAAAGAGGGATGTAGCAGGGCCTTGGCCATCAACCCAAGCATTGGCTAAATGAGGTATTCATAGAGCTGCTACGTGTGCATGTGGGAATGTAGATGATGACATCAGCTTACCCCTCACCTCTCCTTGGTCCCCTGCTCCTCATCCCCAATATTGTACCTGGCTTGCAGTGTGGAACAGCACCAACAACTGGAGCTGATCTGATAGAGAGGATCAGTTTATGTGTAATAGAGAATTACTCTCTGTGTGAATGTTTTCAGCTTGCATAGTGGACAGCTGTTTTAAAAACAATCTGGGAAATAATACAATGGATCCAGATGAGAAACTTCTTGACATGGAATCAGAGAGTAATTTCAGAACATCTGTATATTTCCTGACCAGGGGCTGAAACAGTGGAGTTGTTTTGTCCATACACTTCCCTGTAATAAAGAGATCAGAAGAGAATTAAAGAACTAAAAACCCTTTCTCAGGAAGGAGGAAACAAAGCAGTAAGTCCAAGGGTGCTCTTTGCAAGCCCAAGTCCAAAAAAGATAAGCTGGAGGGTAGGGAGCTTATGTTGCGGACTTTATTGTTTTATAGTTTTGGTTGCTTTTAGATGCTTTGATTCTAAAACGTTCTTGTGGGGTTTTCCCTCAAGGCTTTGTTCAGTGCTTCAGTCATTGTTTACTGTGCAGGGATTAAATCCAAGGCTTAGTCTAGTTTGTTAAGGAAATCACAGTAAAGAAATGGAGACAACTGCCCCATCTGAGCTATTATGGCTGCAGAGCAGAGAAGGTGTCCTTGGGGAGACCCAAGGAGTTAGAGGCTCTGTGTATCCTACAACTGTGAAGGACAAGGGTGACATTTTCTCCTCATTCAAGTCAAGGGAGGTAGAAGCAGAGCACTTGCACTGTAAAGCAACTATGATAAAGAAATTTGCCTTTGGTTTTATGAAACCCATTGCAAATGACCGGTTTTTGTAGTCAGAGGTCAGTGTCTGGCATGTGCTCTGTTAGTGCCCATCCTAGACCTTCTGTCTAGGATGTGGTGGGAGCTGAGAGATGAAACTCCTCTAGTGAAATTCAGTCCACCAGCTCAGACCATCAATAAGACATTTCATCTATAGACACTCTGTGAACTTTTAAGACAAAGTTGGAGTCATAGTCAGCCAAAGAAGTCCTCCAGCTTGGAATCCCTGGGTAACAGGCAGTTTGCATCACTGTCTTGGACCCAAGCAGTTAATTCTGCTTTAACCGGTTTGGTTTTCAAAGTAGGTGGTCTGAGCAGGAACTGCTGCTCCTGAGGAGAAATACAGGTGGCCGACGGCTGAGCTTGGTCTGCAGCCCTGCACATGGCAACGGGGTGCAGTCTTGCTGGGGGCCTCAGAAACAATTCTTCCCTCTGAGCACACATTTCCACTGCTGCCTGTCCCCCAGCATAGTGTGCAGCCATAAATTCTGCCCCCAAGGTCCCTTACTCTGCCCAGTTGTTAACTTTCACACATGATTTTTTTTTTTCTTTTGCTGGATTTTGCAGTGATGAAATTTCACCAAGGCTGCAGTAATTTCAAATTTTGGCCCATTTATTATCAGGACAACTGCCCAAGTCCATTTATTACAAACATATGTTATGAATTCAGTTAAAACAAAACAAACAGTCTCTTATTTTCTCAAGTCACAATAATCACACTCAGACTTACTTAAAGCAAACATCATTTAAAAGCAGTACTTTGTTTATAGCAAATCTGTTCTAGTAGTGGGTCGCAGATTAAAATGATAGGCAAAGCCCCAGTGTAGGCTAAATGGAACAACAAAATCTACCAGAAAAGGTGAAATCGTAGTGTTTGCAAGGTTGTCTCAGCCTCTGTCTTCACGCTCCCACTTCTTTTCTTAGTTTTTGTACTTGAGACAAAACAAAATGAAACAAAAATAAATAAAGGATAGCAAAATTGTGCAATGCCCAGAAGACAGGATATGTCCCACAGGCAGCTTGGAGCTTTTCAGCACCCTTCACGGTCTTGGTCCATGGGGATGGTGGCTGGAACCAGTGCCTTTATGCAAGCACAGTTAGCATTCACTATTCTGCCCTTGATTTGTTTCAGAAGAAATGATGCCACAGCTTTAGAGTGGTCTAGAAACAAGGACAGACATCCTGAAGCGACTGCTTCAGGGTGAGGGATGCCACGTGTCTGGTTTACAAGTGCCGCATTCAGATGTGATCCCTGCAGGGAGATTCCACCATCAGAGCAGCTGAGCTTTTCAAGATGAGACAGAGCACTGTCATTTGATATCACAATCTTTAAGAGAGCCAACGTTGAAGCCTGACTCTCCTTTATTAAAGGGATGAGTTGGTGCAGCAGAAAGTTTTTATATCTCTTTCACCAAGTGGAGTCAATAAGCTTCAGGCATATGAGAGATGACTTGTAAAAATGAAAGAGGTTTTTGCAATGCTCCCTCCTCAGGTCAGCACAGGACAACACTGCTGGTAAGGTCTGGCACAGTTTTTAGACTGTGGCCAGTGCTGATCTGTGCTTTTATTGGTCAAACAAGTCTCAGAAATACCAAATACCAGTGGTGTTCCCCTGCTGAATGGAGAAGCTCTTTTGGTGTCGTTGGGTAAGGAGGATATAAGATAGTGCCATTAAAACTTGTTTGGAGGCACAAATTAACTTCTTATGAAGTGCTTTCGTGCACTACAAAGTTAGAAGGACAGTTTCACAGGCACCTGCCTCGGGGTGCAACACCCTCAACAGCCTTGGTGACTGACCAGGATGAAAGTCCTGTTCACGACACCTACCTTCATTTCAGCCATTCATCAGGAAAGGTGAAGCAGAAAGTTCAGACACTGTCCTTGATGACTATGGTGTTCTCTACTTTTATCTACAGATTTCTGTAGGTATCTGTATATGTTATCAAGGTTTCCTCTCATCATGCTCTTTGCTGTGGTCACCATCATGACAGGTGTGACTGTCTGAGCACAACACAGCAAAACTGTGACCCAGGCTCAGCAGAGCTGCAGAGTTCAGTCCCCACTCTTACATTTCGTCTGCAGAAGCTCATGGTAGGGAGGGAGCATTTGCTTTTGGTGGGGGTTGAGAGGGAGAGGGAAGGATAAAGCAGACCAGTTGGTGATAACAATCCATGAGGTCATCAAGTAAGTATCTAACTGGCCTGGGCTCCCAATACTTCCCATGACTCAGCCAGCTCCTTTCGTACATAGTTCTTGCTTTCTTTTGTGATCGCACCTGAAATGTCAAAGAAGGTCTCCCTACATGCTGAGCCCTTGACAAGTTTGACCAGAATTACCCTTTCACAAGGAGCATGAGCTTCCAGGACAAGGCCACATCAGAGGAGTTACTGAATGTTTCTACACCTCCAGAGCTCTTTGGTGCAGGGCGCAGGTTCCCAGAGAATGTTAATTGGTGTTGTTCACCAAAGCCTGCAGAACAATGTCATTCTACCCAGGCTGTGCATATAATCCCAATTTTTCATTACTGTATACTACTGTGTGAAACATCAGATGAAAATGATGCTACTTAGTATTTTGAAAGGCATCTTCTACACAGAGTGGAAGACAGCTCCCAGTAATTCTCCACTTGACAGTTATTTAATACATTTCAGCTCTGATTTCAGGTCTACATTTAGATTTACAAAAGAAAGGATTCCTGACATTTTGCCAGGTTTTTTCATCTATGCCTGTATTCCCACTTCATCTCACATTTCCTCAGTTCATTACAGCAACCCCTGCTATGACAGCATAAAGCCACACACAAAAAGTCCTTTCATGGCTACTTCACATTGATATCTATTTTTGAGAGAGAAGCTGAACTGAAGCAGCATGACTCTCTAATTCACTTTTTCTCCTTGTCAGCAACTGGATTGACAAGGCTGCGGTACAGACAGACACACTGTCACCTCCAGTTTAGATGCCCTACTGGGACATAAATTCAGAATGAAGGGAGTGAAAAAATTCCAGTCCAGCCAAAATTTAAAACATGTTTAATGTATATGCCAGATGAGGACAGCTATCATCTTCTGTGAAGAGAAGCTTGATACTTTAAAAGCAGCCTCTGTACTGAAAAAAAGGGAGTTGTGGGATGCTTAGATCTGTAAAGGCTTGACTTGCAGTTGTTGCCTGCATGTCAAATTTTCTTTGGCCTTTTACCTAGCAGGTATCTTTCTCCCAGCATAGCCTGTCTGTTAGTGACCATTCTCACGTTTGTTTGCTATAACAGCTTAGAAGATGGTGACTTTCTTCTCCTACATCACTTTTACCCAAGATGAGGCAGGTCAGAGGGCTTTTCTGCTTGTTTTGTTGATTCTTCTGGACTGTAGCACAAGAAATAAGAGAGAGTCAATGAACCTCAAAGATAGAAAGTCCAAAATGGAAGCAAGAAAATATTTCTTTGCATTTTGGCACCTATAGCATCAAGAAAATTAAGACTAGGGAATGTCTTAAGATTAGATTTGGAAATAAATTAGGAGAAAGGTGTGCATATGCAGATGTTGAAAGTAAATACCAGAAATATTTTGGAAAGGATAGAAACCCTGTGCCTCAGGATTTTATCTAAACTCTCTTTGGGATTAGGATGAGATTTTATAGATTTTAGATGATACTTTAACTGATTTACAGGGAATTGTTGATATCTGAAAACCAGATATAACTGGTCTTGATCATTCTCAGAGAGACTTCTGAACTATCCAGGCTTTTGGGAACTTTAAATTCCTGTTAAGTATACCTCCTATAAACCTTTCTGAAAGTGGTTCCTGTTAGCCTGGATTCACCTCCCAGAAAAATCAGATTCCTCTGATTCCATTTGGTTTTTGACAATTCCAGCTTTTGCCAGACCCAAGCCTGGAAATACTCCCATGCCCCAAGGAATGCTGCTCAGTGGATGGCTGCCTCCTTGATTTTCCTGTCATGTAGAAGTTATAGCATTTGGAACACACTGCTGCCAATAGGAACAAAACAGGTGCTGAGAACTACATGGTAACCCTAAGCATTAGTTCAGTTGGGTATTTAATTACTAGAATTTTTTTTTTTTTTTTACTAATTAAAGTAACACTCTCTCAAAATGTAGGACAGAAGTGGATTTTGGTCCTACAGAAGTTCATGTAAACATAGCCACACCATGGAGTAGGACAGTCCTTCTACCATGGATCCACTCCCTTCTCCCCCATGAACTCTCTGCCTCAGCAGAAGGAGCCTCCATTAGTCACCTGCCACATTCAAGTCATTGCACCTAATGAAGTAGGAACACTCTTCCTTACTTCAAGGAGAAACTTTCACCTTCAGAAAGGTGTGAGATTGGATACACAGGAAATCACAAAAACAGCCCATAGCCACAAATTAGTAGACAACCTATACACACTAAGAAGCTTGATCAACTTCCCTGAGGGTGGAAAAGCGTGTCCTTGCACAATCACACCTCAGACATGCATCCACTATCGTCAGTTGCTCTGTACAGTAATATCAAACTTGTTCCACAGCCAGCGCCAAATTCCGCAGCCAGCTACTCCCATAAGGCTAGGATATAAATTTCAGGCAACATATTTTCTGACAGCCCAGACTGGCACACCCACTGACCTCATGGGGAGGTCTGCACATACTTCAAGAGTAGAATATGATTTTTAAGTAGTAAAATTGTTGTTTATCTGCTTAATGTCTTCTTACAGTCAGCGTTGCTGAGTAAGATGTGCTCCCCTTCTAGGTATTTGTGCTTTCCCCCTGATCCTCTCCACCCCCTGTTTCTTCTCTCCTTCCCACCCATCTCTCCCTTCTGCTGTATTTCCTTCCATTTAATAGCTATCATCTCCCACCATGAAGCAAAGAAATACTTCATTTCCTCATCCTCGAGATAAGAGCTATCATTATATTAAAGTTATTCATTCAAGATTAACCTTTTAAATCGGATTTCAACTAGTTACAGTTTCCACACGTGCCAAGCTCACCCTCCTCTAACCCTGGGATTTAACTAAGTTGGTATTACACTATGTTGAAGTCCCATAATTTTAGATGATGTTAGGGTGTTAAATTGGTTGTCTAATTAAATTAATCCCAAACTAGCCTTTTGGACTGTCTGAGGCTCTGGAAAGCAGCCCTTCCCTAGTTACATTAATAAAAGATTTTGCAAAGCTTTCTTGCATTTGACAGGGTTGAAGAAAGTGTATTGACATTTACTTTCTGTGAGTTTCAAAGCCTCTTGGTTATACAATGTCTGTGCTTTCAGATCATTCTTTTCAGTGAAAATATTTCTCAAATTGCCTATTTTTTAAGTCGCTGTGATTTATTTTTTGTTAAACAATAATTCTTTGCTAAACAATAATTCTTTTCTCCACTTTTTACTTTGTTGGGCAATGAAGAGGGTGGGAAGCCCCAGTTAAATGAAGGGGTTTGACCCTGGAGGAGTGTGGGAGAGGAAATGGAAGCAGGTTAGTAGGGATACTTTTTGACATAAAATGCCAAAAAACTCTGGGCATTTTAACAAAATAGAAAGCATAACAGGAACAGTAAGGCAAAATCCTGTAATATTTTATCAGAAGAGGAACCAAAGAGGAAAAAAACACAGGCTTGGACCCTTCCTTTCCTCTACAGTCCCACCCATGGTAAAACAGAGCCTGAGGGAACATTAAATCAACCACATGCAGTGCAAATGTCCACTGAAAACTCAGGGGTGATTCAAGGGGAAGATTTTGAGAGAAACAGAGAGAAGAGAGAGGTAGTCAGCACACACTCACCCTCAAATTGGCTACTGGGGTTAGACCTCTTGATATTTTCACAGAGCCCCATGAAGTAACGACATACACCACCAGGTGAATTTCGGCTCGCACCAGATGTGTCATTCCTGAAAACATTTCTCTTCTCCATGTGGACCAACAAAAGCAGTCCCAGGACCCGACCCAACTCCAAGAACAATACACTGGACTTGATAGTTGGAAAGTATACTTTGCCAGTATGGGGAGTCTACGACTAAAATAAATAAATAAATAAATAAATAAATAGCCCAATATCTGGCCAGTCTTGGCAGCTGCCATGAGATTGCTCCCTCAGAAGTGAGGTGGTGCAGTCAGGGCTCCCAGTGCCCCACATGCCAACCACAGGACTTGGTGAGAACGAGGGCTCACCTGCATCCACCATTTCTGGAGAGGGCTCTTGCTATCACCCTAAATCCCCACCTTTGGGAATCCCAGAAGGCTGGTCGTACTCACCTCCTTAAGTTCACAGCATGAACAGCTTGCCTTTATTAAGGAACTACTTTAAAAAGCACAGTCAGGCCTAAATTAAGATAAGAAACCTCAATGCAGTGTAAATTATAACTATAGACAGAGGTCTAATGGGTGGGGTGGTTCAGGGGAAACCCTACATAGTTTTGGCAAGCTTCAATCGATTTGGTAAAAATCTGGAAATAAATGTGTAGCAATGAAGTTGAGGTGTATCATCCTCCTGGCTGTTGGTCTGTCACGAATCGGCCCACGCTCCACTCTACTGAGCTCAGAGAGCTGCCACAAGAGAACTAAAAGGAGGATCTGGACCTAATTTACCCAAGAAAACAAGAAATAGCTTTAGGAAAAACAGACTTATTGATTCTTAAATTAAATGTGTTTGTTTTCATAGCAGCAGGTGAATAATGTCAGAGGAGGAACTTTAATCCCAACCAGAGCAAGTACACTACTGTGACTTTAATTGAGGAATAATTAATTTGGAAGTAGTGCAACTTAGATCTTCTCAGGTTGCTCATTATATGGCATTTGTATGTAATCACTCACATACACACAGAACATCCTGGGACACATTAAGCATTTAATTTTCCTGTATTTAAAAGAAGCTTCTTGCTGTTAAATTGCTCACAGCCCTTCCAGTATTCGCCAGTATTTATATAGCTTTTGCCAATATTTATATTAACAGCAGAGGTGCTAACAGATCAGTAAGATGATTTTCCCTCAGGTCTGTGCAGGAATTTTCTGTACTTTCCCAAAGGAATCTAGAAGATAATCCACAATATTTAACAAAAATGGATCCATTGTCAAAAAAGTTCCTTTTGTGCCAGTCCTGTGGCTTCTGAGGTTATGATTGTTGTGGTGGTTGTGTCTTTCTGTCTCATACATGGGGGTGTGTGTACACATGCACACACAGCACATCAGATACTCTTGTAACATAACTACTTTTTAGGACTATAATTAGTCTAGATTGTGCCAGGCCGATAAAGCTCCTAAAGCAAAAAGCCTTAAAGGCTTTTTCTTCTCTTTCCAACCTGAAGCCTGCCTGGATAAAGCCTTTAGATGCCCTGCCACCAAAGGGTGATTGCTTTCTTCCATGTGCAAATGCAAAATCCATCAGACACCCTGGCTGCACGGCAGCTGGCAGTCCTGGTGCTCTCCTTACACCGGACACTGAGCAAAGCCAATGTCTAGTCCATCCTGCAACTTCTATATAGTTGCAAGAAGTGCAATAGGTAAGAAACCTCTGAATGACAGCCTGAAAGGACACTGTGCACACCGTCTCCATCAGAGACAGGTGCAATACTGCCCAGAACCCCTTACCCAGCAATTTTCAGTTTAAGAAGTGCCTTTGTTAGGACCCAAGAGCATGACCTGCCATCTTGCCCAGGGTGTAACTCTCAGGATCCCTTGGGTTTTCACCCAAGAGATCACAAGAGAGGGAGAGTCACAAGAGCACAAACAGACATGTAATGGGTGCCAAAGCAAGTCTGCATCTCAAGCTACACCCAGGCTGGTCAGCAGTGAGAATTACACATATTGGCTAAAACAAGCAATAAACATATGACTATTGGATTCAGAAAATATAAGGGCACTCAGAAAGTCATAAGAGTTTCTGAATGTTTGTCAGAGACATGCAGCAGTGACAGTGTAATTATACCAATCCTAGAACCAGGGGAATGTTTACAAGAATATCTGTCAAGCTAATGGATGCAGAGATTCTGAATATTGCATTTTTATAACTTCAAAATCACTGTTCAGCAGCAACTGTTCTTCCTTCGGACAGGTGAAATTTGCACTTCTGAATGTTTTCTTCAGGATTCATTGTCCTAAAGGAAAAACATGCTATTAATCTGTACTGACTTAGCTTACTGAAGAAAAATTTCAGATGTTGTGGTTATGGATGCAACATAAGAATTTATTATATTACACTTTCTAATTACAAATTTTTCCTACTATTACAAGAAGAGAAGTTTCTTGGAATTCAAGTTATTAGTATGAGTTGCTCCCAAAATTTGCTTATGTCCATTATTTGGTTTCTGAGGCAGCATTCCAGATTACAGGAAAAGCTAAAAATGAAATCTGGAATCCAGAGAGGATTTTATAGCTGCTTTAGATGTTTTCATCTAGCTTTGCAAAGGTTGGTTACTTCAACAGCTCTATATATTACAGAGATAAACCAGAGTATTATATTAAATCAATGTGCTGAAGGACATGTGGTTAAGTAAATCACTTAAAAGATGAACTTCTTTACCTGAATATTGTGGCCAGTCATTTTCAGGTTCAATGCAGTTCTCAGCATGTGGCATATAGGATACGATCATTCTGTATCTTCACATTTTTAAAACTCAAACATTCATATAAGGATGTCTGGTCCAAGGTAAACCTAGAAAATGGAGCATGTTTGGTATCAGAATAGTTTTTCAATACCTGAAAACACAAAGTTTCACCTACCATCTTGATTAATTTCTCTTTTTACACCCTTCTGATTTTGATAGTCCTGTTTGCTGTCCTGTTAACATGCTTTGTTGTCATCCTAGAATCTCTAATTGCTTCTATCCACCAGATTCAACTTGTCCCTCCTTGTGAGCATCATGCATGGGATTTTTGAGAAATAGACTTGTTTCCTGACAGGAAATGTGTTTCATATTAGAACCCTCCACTTTGGTTGTCTTGACTGTGTATCTCCAAGTGTATTTCTAGTTTGCTCTCTCTCCTTTTTCTTGTTTCCATTAAAATTTGCCCTTCCTGTGTGCAGCAATCTCACCTATGTTTGCTTCACTACTTACTTTGAACGGTACAGCCTCTAGTTATCCCTTCAAAAATGTTGGCTGCCTTCACCTCTGTGATTATTTCCTCCCGTGTGTTTAAGAGGAAATACCATGCATGATTTGTACTTTTGGTGCCTCCTCCTGCACAAAGCTACCTGAATATTCCAACTTGCAAAGAGACTGATGAGATTGTGGGGGTGTTTGTGAACACACAGATTATTGTGGTGAAATTCTTCAGTCATGGGCCTGAAACAGAGGGTTGCTTTGTCTACCTACCAGAGTGCTGTTCTTAGCATGTCTGTGCTAGGGGTCTTCCTATTCCCAGCCTTGTCTTTCCACTCTTGCTGCTGGCATCCTCCTGCCAGTTGAGGAATCTCTTTGCCAACTGCTTTTGGTATTCATTGAAAACGAAAGACAACGCCAACATTCAGTGGATGTATTTTACTTCTGGGAAAAAACTAAGCAATGCGAACTCTCTAAGCAGGTTAAGCAGTCTCAGGAGCTAAGACAAAAGCATGCAAAGTGTCCAATCTAACTTGCACATGGCCTTAAACAACCCATGTCTTCCAGCCCTTTGTTCATAGAAATTTCCCATGTAGCAATTTTGGGGCAGGGAAAAGCTGTCCAATATTTTGTATACATAGGAGCTGTGAAGCTCTCTGTTCAGACAGAAACATTTGAGGAACAAGTGACCCTTGTAACAGGATATGTGTGATCCCAAAAGGCAGTGCATCTACTTAACCAGATGACATCGCAGTCCTGCATATATTATCATAAAGATTGGTACAGGAAGGGATTTAACCAAGAATGCAAGCTATCCTGCAGAACAAAGGTGAGCTGAAGGTAATGGCACTCGAGCTATCGCTCCGGCATTCTAATGATGGGATATCAAAGTGAACCCTGGAGTCTGATGAACACAAGAGAAGCCTGGACTGGATTTGATGTTCAGCTGTGCATCTCATATGTTGGTCATGCCAAATTCACTGCTGAAACAAGTCAGCAGAGAGACAGCACAAAAGTTTTAACCACTTATGTTAGAAACAAATTTGTCTTTTCTGAAGCCTTAAATGCCTTAATTTTACACATTAGATAGCACTGAATAAAGAGTGTTCATACTGTTAAATACCAATTAATTACAAATACTAGAAGGCATTTATATCAAAGTTTAACAACTGTTTGTAGCTGTATTCTGAGTAATTTTACTGTTCTTGTCTTGGTACAAAGAGAAAAGCAAATCTTTCAAAAAATGAAATGGTTATTGTGATCACCCCTAGGAGACTGGGTAAGGACAATTCCCCCTCTGTCTGCTGCACTTTGAGCAAAGGGAAAAGTTTTCCTTTCTACCTTGGGTTTCCTACACAATGTCAGCATCCTCAGAAATATCCAGTAATTGACCTCTGCCACACCAAGCTCATATTTGGGAAGCAGAGTGTGGGTATTTTCAGTGTAGTTGCTTTTGTATATATATATTGGATATATATATTGGCAGATGAAGTTAACATGTTAAAGCATAGATATTTGCTGCTGCTTTTCACTGGATACCTTCTGATTCTGAAACAGGCTTCTGCTCAGACTTTCAAATGTAATTTGAAATGATGCCTGCAACTCACTAAAGCAGTCCAAACTGGGAGGGGGTAGAGCACCTGCCTTCTGCAAATTGGGCATTTAGAAGGTATTTCAATTCTCAGTACTTGAAATGAGTAGTTGCAAGTGAACCACTTGACTTCTTCTTTTCTGTTAGAACTAAGGTGTCCATTTCATAGTGGTTTATTTTTGTCTCATGTGGCAGAATAAAAACAGCCCATAATCTGATTAATTCCTCAGGGATAGTTTAGGCAAAAAATGCCAGTGTGATTGCTGTCTCTATATACATTGCAAATGGGCAGAAAAGTTTCTCTTTTAACTTATAAAGAGTCTTATCAGATGTGAAAAATAAAAGATGTTTTGATGCTAGGGCTCAGTGCTGCACTGACAAATGTGAATGTTGGTTCCACGGTGACAGAATAAAAAGTACAGAGCAAAAGACCTATTACAGATTGTATCCATTTCATTCATTTATCCATCCAGGGCTCAGAACAAACAGAAAACAAAACCATTCTTGTTCCCATAATAAAGCACATCACTGATTTTCCTAATGCTGGTCAGAGATCATGCTAATCATGAAGTCTTGCTATTCCTATTATCTTCTTTTTTATATGAAAAGAACATTTTCTTCAGCAAGGATAATGTCCTAAAAGCTGTTTCTGTACTCAGCCATAATAATTCTCGAATGGTTTAATTATTTGGTTTAGAGTGGGATAAAACATTTTTGTCTTAGTAATTTGCAGCTTCCTCCATTGTTTGGTAATCTCAGATGCCTTGTCATCCTCAGCAACATATGTAGAGTCTGATTCATGTGAGTTCATGTGAGCCATGTGGTCCCACATGAATCGGAAGCAGGGATGAACTAGCCAGCAGACGTGCCTTATGACATTTAGTTTCTGGGAACTCCATAAAAACTCCCACCCATATCTTCATTCAGTAGCAATGTGATTTAAACTCTGCCTATTTAACACAGATGTAATCATGCTCAGAAGGACATTATAACTATTTTCCAATTGTATTTTTAATGAGAAATTACTGGTTACTGTGGACTCAAATTGCAGGCTTAACTGTGCTGTTTCTGTTTAAAGATAAAAAGAAAGCACATGCATTACTATTCCTGGTGAGTGCATTGCTCCTTGGGCTTCCTTGTACAGGAAACAGATGTAAACCAAGACGTTCCAGCTATCAGAGAAATATGACAGGCTGCCTTTCTTCTTTCTCCCCTTTTGGAAGACTTAACTTTCCAGATTCTCCCTAGAAAGCCCAAATTTGGGAAGAAGGGTAAGAAGATGGGGTGGGGGTGGTGAGGGGTNAGGAAGGAAGGAAGGAAGGAAGGAAGGAAGGAAGGAAGGAAGGAGCTATTCTTCCCCTTGAATTACGTTTTTCAGTGATTCATTGTTTAGACTCTCCAAGCCAAAAAGAAGAGGGAAATATTCACAAAACTCTTCCTTAAGACCCAGGCTTTCAGAATGCATTTTTTCTTCATTTAGACTTGACACCTTCAATGAATCATTTTTTTTCAGGCAGAAGAAGAATGTTTTTGCAGAGGAAAAGCATAAGGAAAAGGCAAAAGAGCCAGTGAGGGATTAGTCAAATTACTTTTTCATCCATGCACAAGGTGCTGGGTTCAGTAGACCCACCTGCACTCCTGCTTTGGACACAATTCTGTGGACAGCTGTGCTAGTGTTTGGCACGGTCCAGGGAAGACGGTCTGCTGAGAGCAGTGGGCAGGCTCAGGAGTGTAAAGTGAAGTTGGTGGGGGTTTACAAGCTTGAAGTTTCAGCCTCAAAGAACAAACTCCAGGAAAAACTCAGAAATAACTAATGAATCAGCCAGGGTAGTTATAGCCAGGGTGCAGCACAGTGCATCACATCAGTTTTCAATTCGTATTTTCTGTTTACGCTTTGGTATTGCCCAAAGGTCCCAGTTTGAGTTTCAAAAAGAGTACCAGATGCACTTGGGTGTGCATTCTGCACAGATGGGCCTCCCTGTTCTTCTGCTGTCATCAGAGCTTACTGCCCAAGTTACCGTAGCTACCAAAAACAAGCTGTGAGGAGAGATAGCATGTCATCACACCACACAGCTGGACCCCAGAGGCAAAGTACTCCTGGACCCCATGGTTAAATGTAGACATAGTGGCTAGCATTATGTAAGCACAGAGCAGTAGAAAGTTTAGAGCTCAAGCAACTTCTGGTCAAAAAGACAAATGGGGTAACTACATATAACCATAAAAGCCACTTTGTGAAAGTTGAGTTTGATACGGTATCTGTTTGTGTTTTCCCAGTTTCCTAATACTAAACAATTCAATTCCCTTAACATCACCCACAGCATCCATTTGTCAGTCAAATGCCTTCACAGTCCCCACACTGCTCAATTACCCTGTTTCCCTCCTGTCATATAAACCACAGGGTAGCCATGGCCATTTTGTGAAAGCATATTCTTTTGATACCATATGACTTCTATAATTTTGGGTAAATTTGTCTTAGCAGTATGCCAGAAATACAAGTGAAAGGTCCTTTGCCTGGAATCTTCCCACAGATTGAAGTCTTGGCACCCACAAGATGCAAACCTGCAAAGTGGGGTCACAGATATGACAGAAAGGATCTTTATCTCAACATGGACTAAGCATAAGTTAAAGGTTGATGGATTGCCCATCTGCTTTGTGACGGACATTGGGGTGCGTCAATTCATTTGTGATACAGCTGGTGCACAGCTCTCAAGGAACATTGGACCTGTGCTCATCTTGCTTCCTCTGTGCTCTGCTGTTAAGGGTTCTCTGTTCTGAAATCCAGACATTAGACCAGACTTTTGCTTCTGTAACTCCTGCAGTTGACAGGAGCGATGCTGTATTGCCTCAGCACTGGAGAGGCTCCAAGCAAATTCCTAAGCAGCTATTAGAAATCGTGACAGCATACCTTATGCACAAAAATTTGGAAAAATGCTGTAATATGACAATACATTTCGGCCTTCAGAGGAGCCCTATGATTCCCATCCAGAACAGTTATAGCAGTTGATTTTAGGATAAATATTTTATCCTTCCATATGCAAGAATGGAGTTGCCACTACTAAGGTATACATTTTGCAAACTACAGATGTGGGAAAACAACTCCAACTGCAATTGCCTGAATATGAGCCAATGAGATTTGGCACCAGCCAGCTGGCTTGGTGAGAAGGTCTTGTTATCAGCTTCTGCATGCTTCAGTTCACACAGTTGCTGCACAATTGTCCTTCCTGCCTTGTACCTTAATGATAAAAATCACGCCATACTGGAGCTCCATTCAAAATGTCAAATCTGACAAAATGTCTTTCTTAAAATATTAATTTGAGACTCTTGTGGGACATTGAAAATGTTTGTTTGTTCATTCAAGTTTTTGCAGGACTGGCAGGAAAACTGGTATGAATTGTTTAAGTGTGAATTGCATAACTACTGAAATGTGAATCCACTGATCGTGATGATTTTCTTGCATTGTAGCAAGTTCTTTACAGATATGACATGATTTTTTTAATTTTTTTTTCACTGCAGTTACAGTTCCTGGATAATTGCACTTCTAACTTTTCTTAGTTCCTTTAACTGTACTTCTCAAAGCCAAGGATAAGACTTTCACTGTGAGGGTGATGGAGCATTGGAGCATGCTGCCCAGGGAGGTTGTGGAGTCTCCATTCCTCAAAATATTCAGAAGCTGTCTGGACATGATCCTGGACAATTGGCTCTAGGTGAGTCTGTCGGAGTAGCGATGATGGACCAGAAGACCTCCAGAGGTCATTTCCAACTTCAACCATTCTGTGGCTCTGTGATTCTAGCTATTGATAGCACAGCATTTCACACTACAATATTGCCATAGTCATGAAAGAATGTGATTTTATTTCTGTCTTAACCATGAGTCTGTCAATACTTTCCCTGTACCTCAGAAAGGGAGAATAGCTAATCAGAAAGAAAAGGAGTAAGTTTACTCTGCTGAATATATTCAATATTCATTTTTGCAGTGCACTATCCCTTTTATTATTTGAACGATTTTTCTCTTCTATCATACTGTGATTGTGAATTTTTAACCTTTACTGGCTTATAGCAATTTTTGTAATTTTGTCAAAATCACCTTGAGTATTTATAGTACACCAAACGTCTTTGGATTGGGTTGTGACTCAAATGAGAAGCATTACTACTGAAGTTTGTTGACACAGTGACACGTCCATGAGTCAGACTTCCTTCTTTTTTTATTCATCTAGTGGGTGGAATACAAATTATTGCTAGCCTATACTGTGTCAGATGTTATAGTAGGGTGGATCAAGACATGTCTCTTCCTACTCCTTAGTTCTGTCCAAGGGAATAAGCAAGATCACAGTTTTTATTACTTCTTTAATATTGAATTCTGGTAACCTGTGGGAAACAGAGAGCCTAACTCACTGCAACTCAGCTGTTACACTTCTTCTGGCCTTGGTGTCTGTTTACAGCTCATCTGCATTCAAAGTTATGCCTCCCTTATCTGTCTGGCACTGATTTAGGGTGGTAGATACATATATGAAACACACATCACTTCAAATGATTTGGCAACTCTATTAATCTGAAACTTGTTTTGTATCAAACATGACATTTCCTGTGTGGGGTCCCATATCTCGCTTTAACACTACTGAGACCAATAACTTGCTGTTGCTTTTCCATTTGGTCCTTTAACAGTCATTTAATGCCAAAGCGAAGCTGGGGAAGGCAATGCCTCGTGCTAAATGTTGTGAGTATTTAAATCCCTCCATTGATAAGTAGGAAGGGGTGCTTGCTGTTCTCTACCAATAAATAGGTTTTAAACAAAGAGCTTCATTGAGCTGGATGCCAGACTCTCATCCGTGATCAAGCACCGCCTAGCTCCATCTCAGGAAGTGCCTGAACATATGGAGATAGTTAGCTTCCCGGTGACGGGAGAGTCAGGATCTGAAAGCAAGGCTACCACTAAAATCAAACTGCTGCAAACCCAGGAGATGTGAAAGCTCCTGAATCTGTATGGGAGCAACTGCAAGGACATCACTTCATCCCAGTCTTTGCGTGCTTATTTTCTCTGGTGCATATGTGATATTTGCATATAGCAAAGGTCAGGAGGAAAAAAAAAAAGAGGTAGAAATGAGAAAAAGAAATGATCAGATGCCAGAGAAATACCCTCCCCACATAGACTGCACCTACTCTAATGCTCTCAAAACTAGGGAACAACATACACCCTGGCATTTGTAAGGTAAATTAAAAGGCTCATAAAGAAGTCAAAGTTGTCCAATTTGAAGTATTATCCCAAACTACTGAGCCTCAAAGGAACATTTGACATCTGTAGATTATAACCAAGATGGGAGACAGGACAGAACATACTAGCCACAGGTAAAAATATAATACATATTGCAGAATGCTCAGCAGGTAAATAAGGCATTGCTATAAGGATCACAAGATATTTAGAGGGAGGTCAGACAAGTTCAGGGCCAGGTTTTGTTTCAAAATTAATTGCTCCCAAAGTTCAGATGTACATTTTCCCTGGTTCTGAAATTGGTACCAGCTGCGCTTTTATTTAATGTTTTTTCTTACTTTCCTTTTTATTTTTCTCATTTCGATATTCTAATCAAAACCAATAGAGCTCCTTTTGATTATGCAGGAATAAGATAATTGACACTCACCAAGCACTTTTGTACTGATAATATAGAGTGAGAACTGATCCCCTTCTCTAACTATATGATGAATTTTCATGATTTTGAGACATTTGTAGCAAGTGTTTTAGAAATTAGCAGAAAAAAGCCATTTTCCTCCTTTCTTAACCAAATTCTGTAGGACATAGGACAAAGCTGATAGAGTAACATGATCTAAAAATGTCAACATTCACTCATTCATACTGGTTTTATCAAGAAGAAAAAGCAGCCATTGTGCAGTAAGAATTTTACCCTGTACCCGCTTTTACACAGATGCATAACCTTTATATACATATGTGAGTCAGTCTCACAGTGGAGCTGTCCTGTGCATGAACTTAAAAACAAAGGTCCAGCTTCTCAGACATGCATAGAACAGTATCCAAGTACATCATGTTTAATTATTCTGATCTCAATAATAACTAAGTTTCTAGACAGGAATTAGAAATAGGAACCATATTACTCAATTTTGGGTGTCTACTCCTGAACTAGCTGTCATGACTCACTCTCCAGACAATTCAGGTCCACCCAGTACGATCACAGAATCAGAATCATGGAAGCATTTAGGTTAGAAAAGACCTCCGAGATCATAAAGTCCAACCTTTGACCAATCACCACTTTTTCAACTAGACCACAGGACTAAATACCATGTCCAGTCATTTGTTGAGCACCTCCAGAGATGGTGATTCCACCACCTCCCTGAACAGTCCCATCCAGTGTTTGATAACCCTTTCCATCAGGAAATTCTTCCTGATGTCCAACCTGAACGTCCCCTTTCACAGCTTGAAGGTATATCCTCTTGTCCTATGGCTACTTGCCTGGGAGAAGAGGCTGATCCACACTTGGCTGCAGCCTCCTTTCAGGTAGTTGTAAAAAGCAATAAGATCTCCTCTGAGCTTCCTCTTCTCCAGGCTAAACATCCGCAGCTCCTTCAGCTACTCCTCATAGGACTTGTGCTGCAGAGACTTCACCAGCTCCTGTGCCCTTCTCTGGACACACTTCAGCTCCTCAGTGTATTTCCTGCAGTGAGGGGCCCAAAACTGGACACAGCACTCAAGGTGTGGCCACACCAGTGCCAAGTATAGGGGGACAGTCACTGCTGTAGTCCTGCTGGCCACACTATTTCTCATACAGGTCAGAATTCTGTTGGCTTTCTTGGCCACCTGGATACGCTGCTGGCTCATGTTCACCTCTGTCAAGCAGCAGATCCAGGTCCTTTTTTGCCAGGCAGCTTTCCAGCCACTCTGTCCCAAGCCTGCAGTGCTACATGGGGTTGTTGCAACCCAAGTGCAGGACCTGGCACTTGGCCTTGTTGAACCTCATACTGTTGGCCTTGGCCCACTGATCTAGCCTGAAGTAGTTTGCAAAGGCTGATGGTCATTTCAGTGTCAGATGAATCTACTGAGCACAAATTGTGGTGACTATATTGGTGATCTTCCCCTGTTACAAAGGGAATCTGAGGTGACTAAACCAGAAATAGAGACCTTCACTAATAGCATCCATAACTTAGATGAATTACCCCTCCTTTTTCTTCTCAGGAAACAAGGTCTTCTGGGCAGGAACAAGCCAGTGTCTGGAATACGCATTGCTTTTCATGAGCTGGGAAACTAGGTTGATGTCTGTGGTAAACAAATGCATTTCTATAACTTATGGACCGAGATATTGTAAATACTTTCATACATGAGTGCTATATAACATATGGGCAAAAGTACAAAGTTACAGAAATATATGTGCCCAGTTAGTGGCAGAACGCTGTTTCTGCTTGACCCAACAGACCAATAATACAAAGTCTGAAGCCATTGAAGAGTAGCTTTGATGAGATATTTTAATATCAGATAGGCCAGATACTAGTAGGAAAGAGCTGCTGGGTGTCATCTGCACAGGTCTCAGCTGAGTCCCCCATTTATATGTGGTTATGATGTATTTTGCAGAATGCCGGCATATCTGAGCTCACTGAGGTACTTGCCTGGAAGACTGACTGGTTTTTAAATGCCACTCACTCTGTAAGTTTGATAACTGTAAGTGTAAGTCACCTCCTTGGGCAGATCTTGCACCAGCAGAAATCCACTTCTCTTCGTATTCCAGGATATAGAGATGGATTGTGAGCTAGAGAGCACCACAGTTCACTGTTTCGAAGTGGATAGCCTCTCCATCTCCCTTTATTCCAAGCACCATCTGCAAATTAGTTGCAGAGGGTTGACAAAAACAGGAATGATGAAAGGCTTCTGGTGACACAGACACTGAATGAATGAATGAGAGACAGACGCAAGCAGCGGTTTGTGCAAGACAGCTCTTCTGCCCTCCACCGGCTGCTGTGGAGCATCCTGGGAACACCCTGCCATCCCAAGGGAACACCAGAGGAAGTGGAGTCATGGCCTGTTCACCCACCGGCTGCCCAGCACTGACTGACAGAGTTCCTGGAGGCACAGTAGGAAGTGATTATGAATACAAAAAGCCCCCAAGATGACCTCAGAGGGGGCCCAGCTATGCCCACCACACTCCTGCATCCAAGCATTTTGTACAGCTCCCTGAGCTTTTCCTGTGTTGGTTTTCTTTTTTTTTTCTACAAAACAAAAGTAAAAACGTTGTAAGGTATCCAAGATGCTTATGGTGATTGTATAATAATAGGCAGGTTTAAAAGATGCTTCTACATGATACACAGTTTGCACAGTTTAGAAAAACAGAGGTTTCAGCTCTGCTTCATGTACACAATAACAGGCTTAGGACCACTTTTGTTCAGAAAATACTGACTGTGAAAATTAAACTCCTTTCTGTAGAGGGGAGATAAGATTTATAAATAACTATGCATGTTAAAATGCCACCACATCTTCTTTTAATTAAGTATTATTACTACGCTGCAGTCCTTTCAGTGGCCTATAAGTCAGCCACAGCTGAATTTGTCAGATTTCTACATGCTCTGCAGTGGCCAGGGGTTAACACAATCATGTAAAACAGGAAACACCCCAAACTTTCAAACAAATTTCACATGTGTTTGGTACCCTGAAAACAGCTTTTGTTCGATGTGTCCAAATTTCCATTTTTTTCCAGGACCATTCCATCAGTTACCAGTATCATTCCAGCTGACAGATCCCAAACCTCAGATGAAAGCACTGTCTTTCTCTCTATTGCACATTTTCAAATATGAATTCAGTGGACCAATTATAGTAACTTTGTTCATTACTGAATGAGTTGTAGATTGGCAGGGAGATGAACTTTCAACTTCAGGGATGAAAAGCCATTTCTAGGTGGCCAAAAATATAGCTTCACAAAAACAGGTACAGAGAGAGTCATCTCTTCTGTAGGGACTGCTATTGTTACTGAGAGAACCAACACTGTACTTAGTTACGGAAAGAAATAGAAATTTAAAACTAGTATAATAGAAGAAACGTCTGTGTGACCGAACCATGTTATTCAATATAAAAAACCTGTTCAATAGCTCCCCTAACATATTACTTTTTATCTGCTCGTGGGTGGTCTCATAGCACCTTGGATTATATAACAAACATGGGTGGAATGGTTCAAAATGTCCTGCAGAACCCTCTTCTTCTCACTTCACCATTATCTACTATCACTTGAGAATGGATCAGAAAATATATATGATTTGGCTCTTCTGTTAAAAGGAAACTAGTGTGATTAGTTGAGGTCAGTAAGTAATGGGTTTTTTAGAGAGGAAAGAAATTTGGTTTGGGACAAACCAAATTTTATAAGGAAATGTACAAAGTGAAAAAATGTGTTTTGGCTCAAGTTTTAATGTTTCCTGTAATCTGGAATGAAAAGTTTTCTCTTATTGTCAGACTGTTTAACTCTTTTGCTTAATTTTGGTTGGGGCTTTTTGTCGGTTTGTTTCTGGTTTTTTTTTAAGATTGGTTTAATGTTACTTTGATGAAGTATCAAATTGGGTTAGTTTTGCTGAGATGAAGTGTCAAATACAACAATTGAGCATTTCTGACACAAAGGGGTTTGCTATTACTTAGTTCTTTCCTCTTTACTGCTTCTCTTTCTTTTCAAATGAGACCCATTTGACAATTTGAGGCTGAACTTTCCAATAAAAAGACTGTCTTTTAAAACAACATGCTGTAAGGAGTTTGCTACTGATAAATCCTTCAGCTGTAGCAATTCCTTGCAGGAGTGAGAGGGTTGATCCTACGCTGAAGGCAGAGCTCCTCCATCTTTCTTATCAAAGGGCCTCACAGTTTTGGTCACCATAATATAAGAAAGATACTAAGCTATTAGAGAGTGTCCAAGGGAGGGCAACAAAGATGGTGAAGGGCCTTGAGGGGAAGCCATAATAGATGGACTTGGTCTGTTGAGCCTGGAGGAGACTGAGGGGAGACCTCATTGCAGTTACAACTTCCTTGTGAGAGGAAGAAGAGGGACAGGCACTGATCTTTTCTCTGTTATGACCAGTGACAGGACCCGAGGGAATGGCCTGAAGTTGTGTAAGGGGAGGTTTAGGTTGGATATTAGAAGGAAGTTCTTCACTCAGAGAGTGGTTGAACACTGGAACAGGCTTCCCAGGGAAGTGGTTAGAACACCAAGACTGTCAGAGTTCAAGAAGTGTTTGGAGGATACTCTCAGCCACGTGGTGAGACTCTTGGGGATGGTGCCAGCCAGGAGCTGGACTCGATGATCCTTGTGGGTCCCTTTCAACTTTAGCATATTCTGTGATTCTGTAACTTTATAGTAGAAGAACATGAGAATCAGGTCCAAAAAAAGATATCACTGGATAACTGCGTCAACTCCATTTTTCTCTTTTTCTATTGTCATTTTAGTGTTTCTATTCAAAGAAGGATGCTAATGACTCCTTCAGCTGGAGCTCACACTTTACTGATACCCCACGGATGTCTTGGGCTAAGAAGCAGCAAGGAATGAAGCAGGTTATGATACTACACACTGTAGTTAAGGATTTAACACCAGTGAAAGAAGAAATAGGCATAGACAACTTAGTTTGCCATCTTAAAAATAGGGAAAGGCACCCATACCAAATAACTGAAATGTCATTGTCCAATTGACCTACTTACTTGAAAGGGAAATATTACTCTAATTTGCCTAAAGAACATATCTGACAGCACTGACAGTGCCAACTTTTTGTATGTGCTCCAGCAGTGGCTACATTTTCTGATGTTTCCCAATCTTTAGCAAACACAGTGTACTGAAGAAGGTAATTTCCAAGTACTAGAAATATAGAACACTGTCAAAAACTTGTATCAATTACCATGTTCAGTGTGTGGCTTTCAGCTTGTGCTGGATGTTGATGTCTGTTTTATCTGCTCTCTGGTTTAGTTTCATGGTGTTCTGTTACAGCAAGGATGGGGACATATAGTATATTTTCAGGGCTTTCCCTGATGGATACTCAGATGTGTTGTACAGTCACTAGTATTCAGAGCACATTGTGCACTCACTTTCAGAAAGTACAGCCCTTTGACAGTGTGCCAGGCAGGACTACAAAAATACCTGTCTGCTTTTCAAGAACAGGCCCATGTTTCTGTGTTTGAAGGAGAAAGTTGCCTGTTTCCTTGTTAATCAGGTGCTGTAACTGGAAAACTTTACTCTTTACTACAGTTTTTCTTGAAACATATTTTAATAGCTGCAGGGAAGCAATGAAATTAAATGAAAGAAGGATGTTAGGAACCACAGGGGAGAAAAACTCCCTCAATTTTGAGCTGTAGAGTTTGCTGTGCAATGGTGTTCAGATGTTCAAACAAGCCACAGATGTGGAAAACATGACCACAGGTGAGGACATGAGGGAGAATAGTGCATTGATGCTTCTGCACACAGCAAATATCCACCTCCAGCATCTATTCTACTATTCCATCTATTCCAATATTTGCCATTTTGGTTGGTCATCCCCAGCAATAGTTCAGCTGGCCTCCCTCTATACCTTGAAAATGCCAGCATGCAGGGGGATTACCAGGGCAGCAGAACCAGGGGTTTGGAATTTGTATATCATCACTGGAGGTGGGGGTATGATGGAAGAAAAGATAGTGACCTGAGCAGTTCAGGTTCCCTATCCTTAGAGGTTCTCATTGAATCAGATTTTGTGTGCAATAACCCACAATATCTTTGGCCCAAGCAAGGTCTGCAGGATCACACCAACTACCTCAGGAGGTTTGGTTCTGGAGACAAAAGCTATGGTTCATGCTTAAGTTGAAAGACAGATATCCAGATATGGGCACCCAATGACCCTTGAGTATGAAGGGGCCCAGAACATTTCCTTGCAAACTGGCCACTGTGACACAGTATCTCCAGGGGGCCTGTACCCTTTGGGATTAGACCGTCTAAAATACCTCTAGAAAACTATGACTGAGCACTGGATTTGCTTACCTACTGTCCATGTCATGTGTTGGAACTCTGCTTGTTGAAAAGCAGAGGAGACTAAGACCAGTCAAACTTCTCTGCTGACTCTTTTCTTTCCTTACTGGGGAAAAAACAATCTTTCCTACTGTGGCATTCACTCCTCTTCCTCATTTCCTTGTCCTACTGCGGTGTAGCTGATTTACTGAAATATTTTGTCAGTGGGAAATGAGTTCGAGTGTATCATTGTATGCTGAAGAAAATTCTTTTAATTCACAGATCTTCATATGGAAGGGAGAAGAGAATGGATTTTATCACCTGTCTCTGCCCCTGATATATGCCAGGGATGTCTGCCTTACAGGTGGGTGACAGTCAATAGCGTGTGCTCTAGATGACCTGTCTAATGTTGTCTTCCAGATTTCAAAACTAGGAATCCACAAGAAACTGATTTTGCCATGCCATCCATTTTGATGTACATCAATGCTTCGCTTTAGGGAATAAGAGCCACTACAAATACCACAGAACCATTATCTCCTATCTGGCAGCCAGCATGGGCTGACACAGAGTGGGGGATGGCCAAGATGTTATAATGTTGGATGTGTCATCTGACCAGAAGTCAGTGTGAGGTACCCATAGAAGCTGTTGAAGATAGAGCACAACCTCCAGGTGAATTCAGTGAAATACCTCCCTACCCTTCTGGTTTGTAGGTGTAGTATGGTCAGGGTTTTTCTGCCAAGCAAATGCACAATGTTTTTGATGTGGCTATATCCCTTGTTCAGACCCACCAATTTTTTTTTTTCTTACCTCAGTGATTCATTTCCTTTATGACTAAGTGTCCTTGCTTGCAATTTTCTTCCCATGTTAAACTCAATCACCCCTTATGCTCGCCTGATGTTAGGGAGTTCCAGCCCTGCACAGAAGCTACAGCTAAACTATGGGGTGGAGGTTGTAGCTGTGTTCACACACCCCATTAGCAGGTGTTGAACCATGTCTGCGGGAAAGGTAATTGCTTCATCTGTTCCTGTTCAGCTGTCGGCACAAACTTTGTGGTTTTACTTTCATCATCACAAGGAATTTTTTTTAATTTTTACATTTGGGTGGTCATATGTTAACAGATCCACCTGACCTCAAGATCTTTTCTTTCTGTTAGTAAATGCATTTACTATATAAAAGTGCTTGTGTTTCTAGCTGATTATTGAGCCAACCAGAGAACTGGTCCCAATAAGTAGAGGATTAAGGACAATTCTTACTTCCATTTGCAATAGGACCAAAGAAACCTGGGGTAAAGGAATGGAAAAAATAATATGGGACAGTAATCATTCTTCTCTGAGGAGGAATCTGTCACTCTCAATTGGCTACTTCTAATGCAGGCAGCATTTCCTAGAGTGTTTTCTTCCCTTAAAATTCTTTAACTTAAATTTTATATTAAATTACAAGACAGACATACATATACATAGCCACTCAAGGACAGCATTTGTCATCACTCTTGTTAACTCTTTTTTGCCTGAAAAACCTTCAGGAGTTCATACGCCGAGGGAAAGAACACACAAAACGCATTAGCATGTTACTCTGGGTTGGTCAGAAATATAAACCGGCACTGTTTCCAATTTGTGGGAAGGTCCTTTTTGGTGAATACTGAATGCAAAGCTCCTGCTGTTCCCGCGGGCTGCCAGCAGAGAGCAAAAGGCGCCCAGACCGAAACCCTTAGTCAGCTCTCCTTGTGCCCTGGATATAGACAGCTGAAGGAGAAGGAAAAAGCAGTTCTTTATGCCGTATAGGGTGCACTGGGTTTTCTCACGTATCACAGAGAGCAGGTATAGTTCAGCTACTTCACTGCAAAGAATATGGTTCGTTTAACCCTTTCAAACAGCTACTGCAAAGGAACTGGCACATGAGCTGTGACACTGTGTGGAAGCAACTGCTGTGATTTATCTAGCTGAAGCTTGTGACAGCACTTGGATCCATCCTTGGGCATGACCTCTGTTTGTAAGCTGACTGTATGATCCCACCAAGAGATCAACCTTCAGTCTTGTAGTGTGTTCACTGAAAGTGCCTGCCAGCTGGGCTCTGTGTTTGCATCGGTCTGTAGACTGGAGCCTTAACTATTGACCCAGCCTTACAAATGTATAAAATTGCAGCTACAGTCAATAGCCTGTGACTGTTGGTTGTGGCCAGAAAGGATCAAGAAGGGGGGGTGCATTTCTCCCTCTGCAGCCATGGCACTGTTCACCCTATGCTGCTCAGAAACACTTCCACTTGCTACCATGCGAAACTTTTTGGGACTTCACAAAAAGACACAAGAGAAAGGATTTGGGCTGACAATTGTAAGCAGTAATCAAATAGCTGTCAATGTGTGATGAGGATGTTTCAGTGTCTCAGATCTCCACTGCCAATAGTCCAAAGCTGAGAAATAACTAGTACAGGTGGGACATGTCAGAGTGGGACCATAGGGTGAGGGCAATGACTAAAAGAGGGTTATTTTCCCCATTTCTCTTTTATAACAATGGGTAAGAGCAAGTCTGGTATAGATTAATGTTTATGAACCAGACGGTAGTGAGCCTTTAGAAAAGGGATTTGACCAGGGTCTTATGAAGTGGCTCGTTAGTCTAAGCTCTTCTCACATAAAGACAGAAAATAAAGCAAGTTCTCTGCAGAGGTTTATGGGGTGAGCTGCCAACACCTGCTCTCCACAGCAGGCAGACAAAAGGGCCACCAGGCTTGCCTTGCAGAGCTGTGCTGATGGGTGAGACATGGACCCCAAAAAAAGTTTGCCAATGAACTAAACCTGAGCAGGAGCCCAGGATTAGTGAGAGGGCACATCCACAATGTGGACCTGGAGTCAGAAAGGGGAAGTTTCTTCTTCAACAGCACTTTATAACCATGAAATTGCTTTAACTGGGCTCATTATATGTATTATTATATGGTACTTCTGACAACCCTGATATCTGAAAGGACATAAGAATGAATGATTTCCAAGAACAGTTACCTCAAAGGCAAACTAAAATATGTAAAATGTGAGTTAATAAGGAAAGGAACAGCCATCTTCAGTTTTTTTGCCTTTGACAGTGAAATGTAAATTACTGTAGGCTGAATCATTCAACCTTGGGGCCAGAACCAAGGGAAAAATGTTTTTAAAGTGATTCACAACATTAAATACATGTAAACTCATAGATGAAAATTTAAGATTGAGGTTCTTAAGTGCTTTTAAGGAGATACTTAGTTATTTTCCTCCAGATTTTTATTATGACTGCACTCTACTCACTCTATAGATATTTCCATCTGAAATTATTTCTAGTGTCTCATACTGGTATGAAAACAGAATTGAGAATTGAGAATTGGAGAGTGAATGAGAAAAAGACAGTGGGGATTACATTTTGACTATAATATAAAAATTTGGTTGGTATAGTCTCGGCCTGAACCGATCTCTCATGAGTTTTTTAGTGTTCTGTATCTCTGCAAATAATGTCATTTGGAGGCTTACATGTAGATTAAAATTAAAACTTTGTGTATCCACTTAAAACAAACAAACAAAAAAAAAACCCACAACACAAAACAAAAAACTTGTATTTTTTTCATTCCTTTTAGTTGCAATACTGGTCTAAAAAATCATTATGTGAACTATAATATAAGGAGAAAATTCTGAAAAACTTTGGAAATATTTCTCCTCTTTTTGAAGGTGATTTCTTTTTGCTCATTTCATGCTTGTTTCTTAAGAGCAATATGGGACTTGAAAGTACTGCACAAATAGTTGAAAACCTTTCCCTTCATTAAGGGGATACTCATTTTGCATGTTGTGTAGTTGTTCACATGGGAATCATGATGATATTTCTGGTTTGCCACTTGAAGTTTTGCTCTATGAACTTCCACTACAATCACTCACAGTAAAATTCAAGAGGAGTTTATACCAATGAATGCCTCCAAGGTGTTCTTATTGACAGTCAGAGGGGTTAGAGCATCAAATCTCTAGCCTATTTGCAAATTCTTTCTTAAGCCATTTGGCCAGCCTTAATAGAGAAGAAATAAACACTTCAAAATTGGGCAGGTGCCTTTTGCTGAGACTTCTGATAATATCTAACAGGACAAGAAATGGTGAGAAATGTACCTGAAGTGTACTAATTCAATGGTCAGAAATACATCACATCATCTCTCTTATCTCCTGCTGGCCTCGTGCACAGACATTGTACACAGCTGCTTTCTGGCACTGCCTCCATTATTTTTCATTACATTTTGAGCTGAACTCTAAGGTTCATCTGAAAAACATTCTTCAAGGAAACTGTAACAACACCACAAACTGAAGTTGGTGGAAGCACAATTATACATCATTAAAAGTAGCACATGGTCTTGGGGCTCTGCATTCCTGTTAAAGAGTGTTTGAACCCTTTCTTCACAGATCTGACTTTATACCTCCCTATTGCCACTGCTTGGCATTTCTGACACTTTTGCTGGAGTTTTTTCACTAAGGTTCTGAGATCAAAAAAATTGCAGCTAGGAGCTAAGACTGCTGTTAAATATCCATTTTATCCCAGCCATGTCATAAACCCATTCTGTAATAAAAATATTAAGGGAAACAATGCCTCAGAGCTGTAATGTATATCTGATCAGTAAATCTCTCTAATGATGACTCCCTCATATCCAGATAAGGCATGGTGAAGGAAAATATTTAGATTCTTAATAGTGGATTTGAAGTTGCAGTCCGGGAAACTGTTTTCCAGCATGAAGATAATCAGTATCACATAACTCAGGAAAACTCCAGACAACTCTAGATAACTCTGGAAAACTGTTTGCCTGATGGTTTCACAGGTTTTGGAGTCTAAGCAGACCTGTGAATTTTAAGTTATAAAGACTATAACTGCCAATAGTTATGGTCACGAAATCAGTTTTATGATGAAACATGAAGCTGCATGGAGTGTCTTGTAGACAGGATATACACATTTATTTATATGCATTGTATATATTGTTTGCCCTCCTCCTTCAGCATGTTCTGGCAGCTCTTCTACACTGATCTGTCTTTGTCAAGGGGTTTACAAGGTGGTCTATTGCCTTGTTTCCACTTCTTCACTGTGGTAATTAACAGGAGAAGACTCCTCTTGCTATTGCTGGGACATTCCTCACTGTGAGGCTGCATGACCTTCTACAATGAAGTCTGACTTCAGAGGAGTCATACAGAGATGTCTGATTTGGAAATAAGTGGAAAAAGGATGATAAAAAAATAAGGAAATAATATGCAGACATGTAAAATGTTGGGGAGACAGCAGTCTACAATTTCTGGTTACATGTTTTCAAGCTATTTCCTTAATTATACTGTAAAAAAGTGGTATTTGGCATTAGAAATAAGCTTTATAGGAAGCCTCAAAGCCCCACTTAAGCTTGAACAAGGTTTTTCACAGCGAGAAGTGATTGTCCATCTGCAGAAGAACAGATGACCTGGGAGGTCACTTACACCTTTGTTTTGTGATCCAGGAAAAGTAAAATAGTTGTCACAGAATTAAGTCCATGGTAAGGAAAGAAGATGAAGGGGATTACCTTCCTCTATAAAGCATTCTTGGACTTCCAGCCTCAATTACAGGGCCAATGGGCACCTTCATTTGTCTTCCATTAGCTGTAGAAATGTAGGTAAAAAATCCTGCCTTCACCTGAACCACAAAATGAAGCAGTACTCCAAGCACTATAAAAGTTACTGAACATGTCCTGTTTCTTGAAGTAAATAAATCAGGAATGAAAGATAAACTAGCCTAATTTTTTTTTCTATTCTAATTCTCTATTAATTTCAATTAGGTACATCAGAACAAGATTATTTTTTAGTATTTTCCCATTAAATTGCGATTGGTGACCCTAAAGTAGACAAAGACAGAAACCTGATGATCTGAGGCAAACACACAGAGAAATATTGTTTGAAGACAATGATTAAATCCACACAGATATGATCACAGAGCCTAGAGAGTTTTTCTGAACCAATATTTGATGCTTGCCTACTAAATATACTACTCAGTTTTCACTAAGATCATCATTAAGAAAAACCACAGGCAATAAATTACAATATATATTAACAATATGTATTGTTACACTTCAGAGGGAACATTTACGAGCATAAGGAAATTATGTTTTGTTAATATTATTTTCTTAGTGCATGAAGCATATCTATTCTATTCTGTTAACTGTCACTGAATTGCAAAAAGCAGCAGGAACATGCTACTAAATATATACATGTATATATATTTATATATATATTTTCAGTTCAAAAGAATTTTATGCTCTAAAGGAAACATACCTTGTAATTTTTCAGTTTTACATTCTTCTTCCTTCATATATTATGATATGCCTACCATTAGACAGAGTGAATGTTCAATGGCTATATCTGCAGTTACAATGAAACACTATTGAGAAACTTTGATTCAAAGAATGGTAATGTGCAAAGTAAGGTGTGTCTTGAAATGTTTTCTCATAAACAAAAGTAATCTCTTTGAAGAAAAGCTTACTAATCTTAGAAAAACCAGTTAATTGTCATTAAAGGGTGAAATGCTTAATTACCATGGAGGTTTCTGAAGATTTGAATATGCTTCCCGTAAAAAATGTTCAGCAGTTTACACAAAATAGCCAGAGTATTATTTTTCTTATGAGATGAGCAGCTGAGAGAAGTGGTGGATGTATGCATTACTTGTTTATCTGAATTACTTCTGAATATCTGAAAGAACGTTCCTGTGGTCAACACGTGGGATGCCATCACATCTCAGTTAGACATAGTGTGAAACAGTGTCCCAGTCCCCATGCATAAGACAGAGATAACACTTCTTCTCTGATGTCACAGCTGAGAGAAAAATCACACTCACTATTGGCCATGAAATAATGGGATGCTCAGAAGAAATCAGGGTAGTGGTAGGAATAGAGAGCAGGAATTCACCCATGAGACTATCCTTTGCCATTGCCCTTGTCCATGCAGAATTGCAAAGCAGCTCTCTCCCTGTGGACTGGACCAGCTGACAGGACTCCAAAAGAATCTTACTTGAGATTTGCCACACATTTATAAAATACAGAAGTGTTTTTTAGCTCAGATCTGTGGTTCCTTCAAACCACCTTTGTGCCCAGAGCACAGAAAAGCTGAAACAATTGCTGAGATGGGCTCCTGACAGTGGCACAGTCTGTGTGCCACATTCAGAAAGCCAGATGACAAAGATTAGCTACAACTGAACTAGGGTTACAGGAGTAGAGTGAATTTTTACATAGTCCCACAGACATGTTAGTCTGCTGAATTTTATATGAACAGCTCATAGTAGCTCTCTTCCTTCCAGTAAAATGATATGGAAATCTTGCAACATCACTGTGATATTGTAATATGTCTCCATAACATTTTCACACTTTATGGCACACTGCCTGCTGGAAACAGGCTGTGGACTGCAGTACTGCAGCCTTTAATCTACAGTTTTATTAAACACAAAGCCTTTAGATGCTCAAGCTTGTTTCAAATTTCTGTGTAGATGTGAATGATGAATGGCGGACAAATTGACAGAATTGTTTAGAACAGCTTTGATTATTACTTCCAGTTGGGCCCATTCCTTATCTGGGATATCAAGCAGTGGGGTACAGTGTAAAAAGTGGCAAATGACAACTTCAAGAAACTTCTTCTTCCTTCAAGTCAGGATACAATGCAGGAGACTTAAAGTTCTTACCCTAGACTTTATAGTCCTTCAGCATTTGTCTGAAGAGTCCTTTCCTCTAATCAGTTTTAGATGTCTTTACAGAAGAGCCACAACTTAATGTTGGTGTACAATTTAAAGAATTATAAGAAACACTCATTTCCCCATGCTTTGATTATTTTTTTTCTTCCTAATTTTTTTTTTTTTCCCAGCATATGTGATTCAGGAAGCTCACTGGTATCAGATTAAGGGTCTGACTGCTGGTTACTTTGTGTCTCTAGACACAAAGATCAAGCAATGGAACATAATAGCAGCAATCCAGAGTATTTGGGTTGATATTGTAGAAAAGATTTTTGCATCTAGATAAGTTCTTACACAATTGTTATTGAATAAAGGTAGTACTTTTGCCCTCTCAGGGCTTGAGAAAATCTTGGAGAACAGAATCAAAGTCTACATAAGAAGGGACTGAAAGATCCATCAGCCCTGAGGGATTTTTTCACTGTTCATATGTGCTTCACAGAGCACCAACACAAGGATCTATGCTATGGATCTCAAATCCCCTTATCAAAACAGAGGAGTGGGCATCATCACTTCCATTTTAACAAGAGATTAAGTCTTGTGGCAGTTATGAACGGACTATTCAGCTTACATATATGACCACATACATCACATTATTGCCATCAGCTTACATAAACTTATATTTACAAGTTTTCCAGCAGCTGGAATACACTGCAGTGCCTCTCCCAGTTTCAAATACAGTATTTTGAGTCTATTGCCGTCTGTGACTTATGACAATGAGGGCTGTCGTCCATTTTACCAGCTAGAGAATTACTGTCTGTATAGCAAGCCTTCAGTGGAATGAGAACATTTCTGGGCCACAGGATTGTGTCTGAACTGGAACACCACCTGGTCTTCCTGAATAAATCTAAACTATTGTCTTTTTTATCAGTGTTTTAACAGTGACAAAGTGAATGCAGAGACTGAGTTAAAACAAAACAAACAGCTTGGGCTGTGTGATGTGCCTAAGTACCCTGGAAACAAAGAAAGAAAACAATATTTATTGTTATAATGACTTAAAATATTACATCTGTGAATGTGTTAAAAAAGAGACAAGCATATAAAAATGTGGGAATATGTTGTTTATATAAGTTTGGATAAGTATAAAACAAAGAACTAGCTACAGTGTAGTGGTAGTATTTTCTTTTCTTTTAAAAATAAAGAGATAGATACACATTCAGGAATCATTTCAACATTAAAAAAGAAGATTTTTTTTTCCTTTAGCTTCATCATACTGTCTTCTTTCCAACTACGTATTAAGGCGTCTGTTGAGAGCTCCCATATTTATGGTTTGGATCCTGCAACAAGATATTTTTTCCCATCTCATTCATGACCTTTACCAACCAACTGCTTAGCAATAGATTCAGAAGTAATTTCATATTTTCTGAGGCTGCCTCCAATCAAATCAATGTAGAAATAATGGCAACCATTTAGGATAAAACATATAATGTCAACTTCACCCAATATGACTGATAAAAGATACAATATGGAAAGCTGTTTCCTATAATTTTATGGTGTATCTGTTTCAATTTTTAGATGACCTGTTTCTCAGGTCCACTTTTCTAATTTATTGGGAATTAATTCATATTATTTCCTCATACGAAATGAGGACAAAATGATTTATTGTCTAAGTCATCACAAATATGCAAGACATGTATAGAATATACAATGGCATTGTATTTTTCTGCAAATTATTATCAGAACATTCCTGTGGACTGACTATATTATTAATTTTATTTCAATATGAATTTATTTTCCCAGGTTGTGGCCACACCAAAAATTATGAAGGGAATGTTTCTGTCTCTGCATGTCATTCTTTAACTAAGAGATATACCACATCATCTTGATCCTTCTGAGAACCTCATAAAGGGGTGCTGAAAGTACTGGAGTCTGCTACCAAACTGGCCTTTGCTGTGGTAATCACATGTTCTAACAGAATTTCTAGTTTTGCAATCATTCTGTGACCAGAGGCTTTCAGGTTCAGGATTTCAACTGTTTGTGATGTGTGAGGCAGACCTCCAAGGGGCACAAAAGCACTCCTACCCCCTTCAATCGGATGTGAGGATGCCAGTGACCAAACCTGCCTCACAGAAATTCTTCAGATATTGATGTTTCTGTAGCTATGTACCCACAGCAGACATATTCAGATAGTATCCAACAGCTAAAGGTTAAATGATAGATATGTTCCTGATCTATGAGGTTGCATCAGTGTTGAAGCAATACAAAACATTTCTTTTGTTAAAAGAAAGGGCAAAATCCTCTTCTAGACATTAAAGAAAAGGTATTTCTTTCAAGAAATATCTAATGGCTAGAAAGGGAGGCATTTCCCCCTTCACCTCAGGAAAGAAAGACTGTAAATCCTGTCCTCTTCTCTTTACTAGTTCCTAACGAGATGTTTAGGTTGCTCACTTTCAATCAACCAAGTCTCCTCATGAACTGGATCACCACAAACTCTGCCAGTCACAAGTTGTCACATGTGGCATTGCAAGAGGAACACTGTGACATTTGCATTCTTCTTGACAGTCTTTCCTCCTTTGGGGTCTTAGAATCTATTAAAAAATATTTGGGCTCTATAAGTAGCTGAAAACCCCTTTTGTGTTCAGAATTCTAGCTACCACTTGGAAAGTGTAAAACTACTCTGTTGTATTATCTTGATTTTCTTCAGACTTGTGATTTTTGTCACATGTGCCATTGGAAAAGAGAAGAGCCACTTTTATATCTGAGTTGAGGAAGGGCTTTGTCCAGAAGTGTCTGTAGAAATGAGCACTAGAGCATAAGCAGAGGAAGAGAAGGGGTTTGTTATGAAAGTGGTGCCTGTTCCCCACAGCAGTATACAAAGCCAAATGAAGTCACTACAGTGCAGTCCAAATTCTTTGATCTGGGCCAACAATGCATTGAATATTTTAAAGAAAAAAGAAATCATGTCAAAAAGGGACTAGTAAGTTTTGGCAATGGTAATTGTGTGGCACCACAAGGCTACTCACAGGCTATCACCTCCAACAGGAAGGTAATTCAGAGCTTTCTGAGTAAGCTAGTTTAAAGCTAGCATTGCTACCTTCACCCAGCTCTGCAGGACTTCTCCTCATGCTGTGCAAATTTAAGGCTACTGATTGGTATTTTTTGTTGTAAGTGTTCCCTACCTTGGTTCTTCTTCTCAAGGTGCTTCCCACTTTCAGAGACACCAGTGAAGAGTGAGTGCGGTTTCCATCAATCTTCACGGCACGTACATTACTTTTTGTGGTATGTCCCAAAGGACGCAGCTTCAAATACCACTGTACAAGAAAGCAGAACAACAATACAGGCCACATAGGTTTTCTTCTCATATTCCAGGTGTGCCTGAGAGTCCCTGGACTGCTACTGTTAAGCCTGTGAAATGCAATTATGGGTATAAACCTGTTTGTTGCCAGGCAAAATTTCACTGCACTTGAGTAATCATCTTCACTGGAAAACACTCAGAAATTACTGAAAATCACAGGTATAGGACAACACCCTGGTCACTTCCCTTGACATGATCATTTCAATTGACATCAGCAAGGCTGCAGTCTTTGATAGGATTTAAGTTTTTACTTTAAACTGAGTATTTTAAGAACTGAAATATGCTTCCCCTAATCAGTTCTGAAAGGCAAACAGGACCACTCAGTGCTACCACATAAGTTCACTCGGCGCCCCACTGCTCAGTCAAGCATCTTCATGCACATGGAAGCTGTATCACCTCTCCTCCTTGCCCCATACAAAGGCTGTCTGTGCTCCAGCCTGGTCATCTGCACTTACATATTGTGTTTATTGTCAGACACCAAGTGACTCCTGACAGACAGAAGGCAGTTTAGAAAAACACACTGAACAACAATTAAGGTTTTAAAGTGAACTGATTTTCTAAAGAAGCAGTTTGCCTGAAAAACAAATGCGAATAGTAAAAAGGAAACCTATTAACTGGATACTGAAATTGTGGATCTGAATATGAAATAAAAATTGTAGACCTTAAAGCCAGGAAAATTCCCATCTGAATGGAGCAGACTCCCAAGGGAAAGTGGTAAAAACACCATTTGTGGAAGTGAAATGTTTAAAAACAATGTTGGGCTGCTTCCTATTTCTGTACCCAAGGGAACAATTTTTCATGGACAAGGACATAGACAACATGACCTGATAGACCTTTTCTGCCAACAGACTCCAAGACTGAAATCCAAGACCTATATCCTGAACTGCTGAAAACATGACTAAGGACAACAGTGTTATGCTGATTTCTATCGCTTGAAGATCTGGCTTCACCTCAATTTTTTAAAGAATAAAACTAGGAAACTAACTTCCTGCATCAATAAACCTGAGTGTGATAAGTGTTGCATGCAAGGAAGTATCGGATATACTGAACCTGTTCTGCAAAAACATTTTTCTGTTTGGAGGTACCACAACAGTGCCAAAAAAAATCAAGCCTAATCAGACTTGTTGGTGTTTAAAGATTTATAGTTCATTCTCAGCCAAAAGCTGTGGCAATTAGTACCACACCAAGGCCTGGATGAAAGCCATTTCTTTAAGGCATAACTAGTGAAGTGCCACGTGGAGTGGTTTTTGCTGGGGTCAGATCTGGGACATTGTCTTCTACTTGGAAAAAGCAATTCTCTGTCATTCCTTCTTCCCTTTATGGAGACTACTTTATCTGTCACCAGATAGGAAATTGGTAGTGAAATAGCAAAGAGCAGGGAGACTTGACCCAAGGCAGCCAGCGACCCACCAGCCAAACCTCCCCACTACAGGAACAACCAAGGGTGATGGAAGCTGCGTAAGTGAAATTCGTACATTGAAATTTGTAAGTGCAAGCAAATTAATCCCAAAGAAGGCAAGAGACTGTGACATGACTTATGTCATTTTAATTAAATATATGTTTGCTCAGGCCTCAGAAAGTTGAGTTGTTTGGAAACCAGGTTGACCTGGCCTTCATACAACTCCCAAATGATACTGCTGCAAAAGGTGAGAAACACATGATCTTCCCTCAAAGGGGCTGCAAGTTACAAATAAGAAGTTAAAAAGCATTAAAGGGAACCTTAATATAGCCATACAATGAAATCCAGCAAGCCAAATGTTAGTCGAAAGGATACATATTGGGATTATGCCAAAAGCCATCTCCACACTACTTCCTCTGAAGATATCCCTCACAGGTGGCTGGAATGTATTTTTGAGCCTGTGATGGGTCCGTAGATTCCATACCTGATTTACTGACTGAGTCAGTCTTTGTGTAACTAATACATCTATAGATCAGGTAGAAAGTGAGAACATCATTATGTTGCCTGCAGTCAGTGTGAAACATGAGGCAATGCAGTTAGTTATAGCTGAAGTCCAGTATTCGAACTGGGATGTAATATAAGACTGAACCACAAAAACAATACTGACAATGTCACCACAATTTCTGAAGCTGCTTCCTCACTCCTGTAGCTCCTGGGCAAAATTCTAGCACGGGAAGCTCTCCTGCCATGTGGTAGTGGGAGATGCCTGATTGACACTCACCCCTTGCTGGTCTAGGAGAGAAAATATTGTGGATCCAGCAATCAGGGCACAAGTTTATTGAGGACCTTCGTGTGAGACAGCTTACCACCTTTATCAGCTAACTGGCTGGCTGAGGTGGAACACACAGACTCCAAGGCTATGTTTCCAGCTGCTGTAGACCTTTCATTGAATGACATTTTTATGTGCATAAAAAGCTTGAAGATGTCTGAATCTTCTGAGAAATGTTAAGGTTTCTGCAACTCTGCTCATATAGTCAACTTCTTTCTGTTTTGTGTAGCACTTTGGAAGAGGTTCTACTTTTACAGTTCCTGTACTTTTCTTATAAAAGGAGGACTTATCATATTAATTTTTCTTTATCATGCAACATAGCTATAGGAGAACTTATTTTACACGAAGGGATGCCAAGTCATTTTCTAGGAAAAGAAATCTGAAATTCTATGAAACAGTATGAAATAAAGGAAAAATATTATTTAAATGATGCAAGAAATCTTGATTTCTGGCCCCTTCTTCAGTTTCAATTAGAAAAAAAAACACGTTTAAGAGACAGGAAAAAGAAAGTTATCTCCAAAATCTTATCTACATAGGACAAATTCTGGGAAGTCTGCATCACGTACATGGGACGTATCTCTGACGAGTGTGTATGGATTCGCTGAGGATCAGAAGCTCCGAGCCTCCCGATGAGCAATACTAAAGCAGTTCCAGTGGTTTGGAACGATTTCTGTTTTGCTGGGTCATTAAAGGATAGACATTATGATTGCATAAAAAGTTTTGCATGACTCTGCTGCCTTTCTGTGGTTTCCTGGCAGCAGTGAGCAGCTGTGATCTGTAAGTGGAGAGGAAGGCTTTCACAGAATCCAGAGCAGTCTTCTAGGGAGGGAAGGGAAAATCCCCTCCTTGATTCGTCACCTTCTAACGCCAGTTCTTTTGGTGACAGCAGCGAGTGATGACTCTTACATGAGGCAGCATGACAAGAATTTAGTGTGTAAAAGGTTTATTTCACAGTTATGTGCTTTAGCCAATGACTATCTAGGGTAGCCTGCAGAATACAGACCTAAATCCTATACAGTAGGGCTAACATTAAACTGTTCTCCCAACTACTGCTGTTTAAATCAGTCAACGCAAATGCATGGAATTTAACCTAAAATACTTCACACATTAGTGAGTTGACAGCAGTTTGTTCATATTACTTATGGCTAGGGCTGGAGGCCCACGAAGAGTTCCTTTAGTTCTTGAAACCAATCTTTAGTAGCACATGACAAAGATAAATTGTACTCAGCCTCTGCTTCCCCTCCCCCCAAAAACTGTGGAAGTAGCATCACTTACCTACCCTCTAAAGGCAATTTGAAGATGATTTAATATCTGTAAAATTCTTTGAAAAAAAATAAAGCACTGTATTTGTGCAATTTTTTCCCACAAGAACAAGAATTCACCTCACCAGTTTCAGCAAACTGTTCAAACAAATAGAAGTAATTTCAAAAGTGGTCTATTACTTTCTAATAAGGTTTGACAGGATTCTCCTGAAACTGAAGAGTCTCATGTTTCAGATCTTGTGAAACTCATCCTGAAACCATTCCAGCTTGGAAAGAAAGATTGACCCATTCCAGAAGGAGTCTGAATTGCAGTGGTCCTTTCTTCACTGAGCCATGCAGTTTGATGCTGTGGGGCACTGTGTACAGTGTAGTTATCAGCCATGGATTTTTGTATAATGGAAGAATGACGCCACTTTTGGGGTTGAAAAGAAATACTCCTCTCTCAGCTGTTCACAACACTGTCTAGGAATGGGAGAGGGGGAAGCAGCTTTGCCTGAATGCTCTCTTTTCCCAGAGATTGCCAACAGCTGCTACAAACCTGAGGTTCCTTGTGCCTGCACAGACCAGGAAAACCTCTTGTGTCTGTTGGCGCCACTGTCCTTGACAATTGCCCAGCCCCTCCTGTGTCAGGAGAGAAATGAAAAAAGGAATATCTTTTATTTTAAATAAAAGATGAACTCTAGGAAGTTGAAAACTTCAGAGTGTATTTTGCACTTTCCAGGAGATCACAGCAGTGGAAGCCCACATGGGTTCAGTGGTGTTGCTCTCTATCCATTCAGTGTTAGACCCTGGCATTGGGTCTGGTGCCTGCAGACCACAACGTTAAAACATCAATACTCATTTTATCCTGTTGAATCCAGCTCACAAAGAGGTTGTGCTGTCCACTCTGTTGTGAGAAACTGTGTCCCTGCCTCAGTGAAGTTGAGAGATGGTTCATACTGTATACAGTACAATATACAGTGAGTTTAACACAAAAGCCCTTGAAACATTTTTTCTTGTGGGTGTTTCATGAACAAGTCTGTTAAGACAGCCTGCAACATCAGCTTGCCTTGAAACCATATATGAATATGGGCATGAACTCCAAAGGTATAGTCCTGGGAAACTCCACTGGTGCCATTTTCATATAACCCCAGGGTTATATGGGGAAGTAAAAATTTGTATGAATGAATCTCCAACCTAACAAGACTATTCAAAGTGGAAGCAAAAAAAAAAAAATCTGCATGAAACATGCTCTAATTTGGGAGTGCAAAAAAAAGAAAGATCTACTTACTGGCCATCTCTAATAAGGAAACAAAATATACTTGGAAAGGAAGATCAGACCTTCCGTACCTGTCATCCTAATTTTTCTCTACTACTTTTCTTTTTTTATTTCTCAGTCCCTCCCTTAACTAGGAATTCTTACCTTCACTTTTACTTTACCTCCTATGATTCAGTGCCAGGTTCAGAGATAAGGGGTATCTTTAACCCTTGGTATCAAATCTCTTCTTGAAGCTAAGTCCTGTCACCAAAGAACCATGGAATGATTAAACCTGGCATTAATTTAACAAGTAACATTCTTCAGCTGCACCATATGCCTGTCCACCTGTCCTAACAGCAAAATAAATGTGTTAGCTTAAACCAGCACATTTTAACTTACGTCTAGGTGTGCTAAGAACACACGTGTAGCCAGTTATAGTGGCTTGGCTGCCTTGCCAAACCAGCACATTAAATTGCAGCTGACTACATCCCCATCCTATAAAGTGAAAACTAATTTCTTAAATCAGCAAGATTTCCCCTTCCTTTCTAATCATATAGAATTAACAGTTGAGCACCAGTGCTTTACCTACAGAAACAGATGCAGACTGAGTGGAAGTTTATATTTGAGACTCATACACGTATACTCAGTACAATTTTAAACTTGCATCAAATCTTTGTTCAATCAAAAGAATGTGTCTGACATTTATTTGCTCTGTAAAATTCCTTGATGACATTTTGGTGAAACTATGGTACTGTATGTGGATGAGCATGGAATGAAACGGGTTGCCCTAAACTATCCAAAAGTGATTCCTATAGTATTTTATTTTTTTTAGTATTTTTATTTTTTTCATTGAGCTCTACTGTGTAAACAGTATGGCAGAATTTTTCCTGGATTTACAAAAAAGACATCATTCAATCTCAAGATGTCTGAATATATGTTAGACTACAAATATTGATGTGACATAAAATTTCTTACCAACAAAGACAGAAGAATATCTCATACAAGTAAATATTTAAAGCAATAGTATGCTAGATCACCATGTGAAGCATGGAGAGACCTGAGATAGCACTAAAGAAATTAACCCAGGTTCCAGGAGTTTTTTACTCAATGGTTTCATGCTGACTCTCCTATCCAGGTTTGTATTTAGTGCTAGCTCAGGTAACACAGAACTCTGCAGCCTGAACATGGCCTTTAAGAACATCACAGAACATTTATAGATCTTCATTCAAACTAAGACTTCATTGTAATCCAACTGCAAAAGATTCTTTTCTTATAAACCTCTTAAGAACTCCATGACAAAAAATCAAATTTCTGGAAAAGGAAAATTGTCTGAATTTCACGTTAGATACCATCTTTTGTGAATATGTCCCCACCTAGCAGCAGATAGTTTGAGATGTCATTGCCATTAAAATAGATTCTGATAAATAGTCTTGTACATAAACAAGTTGTTAGTGACAGTTATAAGGACATGGGAAAGTGAAAAATACTGTTTGATATTTGAAACAGAATTTTCAGTTTGTGAATGTAAATTGAGTCTACTTGTTTACTTGAGTTTGAACACTCAGCCTACAGCTTGATTTAGTATCTAAAGCAGACTCATCAAATATTTAAAGGGAATTAACCTATTCCTTCTTTACTGAAGTTAGTTCACTTTCAAACAATGTCCTCTCCCATTTCTCATGAAAGCTCCAGTGCTTCCACTTCATCAAAAAAGTACTTCAAAGTGTTATAATCCTACCCAATTCTGGTAGGATCAATTACATTAATTTTGGCCATCTTTCTTGTTCACCTATTCACATGACTGAAAAGCAATAAACCAATTTCAAGTTAGGCAGCTCAAAACTAAACTGAGATAGATGGTTAAGCATAACTGAGCTGCTTTCAGAGATGCTGGTGATTGACTAAGATTAGATTTGTTTAAATGAGGGGAAGATAATTTTGAGTGATATTTCACAGACACCATTTCATGGTCTAGCTGAAAACTTTAATTAATAATTTTAGCCAGGTTTCTATGTTTGTACCACCACTTTTCTGGGAACTTTAGTTATCCCAGTTGACATATGAAATGAATTCAATAAATGAAGTATTTTGAAAGTAATGGGAAGTGGTACAGGGCATAAATTTTAGCTCTACAGTTTGAAACACAAGTCATTCTGTTATGCATTTTTTTAATTACATCAATTTTCTGAAAAGAAAATTGCATCCTTTCCAGGCAAATATCAATAGTGCTTGATATATTATAATTTCCACAAAGTTATAAGGAAGATCAAAATGTAGAACAGATGAAAGGGAAAAGTTCTTTTTGACTAGTACTTTCAATGTAGTGCATCTTGGATTTGACCTCATTCTGTCACTCCAAAGAACATAAATATTACTGAGGAAAACAGACTAGTGATATTCTTCAAAATTGTATAAATATATTCCATATTACCTTATGTATATGCGACTCTTGATCTTCCTCTACTGCAACACTGATGTTATTGTTACCATATGGTTGGCCATGTGCCTTCATTTAGCGTGGTTCAGTGGTCCAACAAACAAGGGAGAAAAAGATTGGAATCACATTCAGTGCATGTAACTGATGAAATAAGGATATGCAAGACAAAAAGCAGTAAGCCAAAGGAGAAAAACCTTCTCCAATGAACATGAGAACATGCCAAAAAATATGGAACTTCACTTTTTACGACAATTCTAATTTGTGAGCAAAATCCAGTGGCTATAAGGACAGTATGTTCCTAATGTTTTCCCTTTAGCCCTTATGTTCAAGGTTTTTGGCTTTGCTTTAAAAGAATTGCTTGATGAAGGAACCACTTAAGGTGATGAAATATACAGTATACCAATGCCCATCCAGTGATACATAACAAGGCTTGCCTGTGTTATATTATTCTTCAGTCTATGGATTCATTCTGGCAGTTTTTTTCTAGCAAATATCAACCCTTGGTGTATCATGTTGAATCACTTACCTTGAAATATGGATTTCATTGTCATTCAACTAAACAATAATACTTTGTTTACTTAGCTGGATTCAGGCAGTGTAAGTTACCCAGGGTATCTGCAGAGTGAATTTTAGAGTATTATCTCTGTGAAACAATTCTGACAAATGCATGAAGTACGTCTGTATTCCTTTAAGACTTTGGGGTGAAATAATCTCAGTTTACCACATCTAAACATTATGTTGCAACTATACCCACTTCCTCTCATCATCTCCCTCTAGTTAGCCCTTAAGCCAACCAAATGTCCTCATCTGAAGCTAACAGAAGATTCTAATAAAAAGCACCAATGTGCCTGTGCTATACTAGAGCAAGTCTGAGCCAGAGGATGTTCACTGTAACATCCTTTATTGCCTGGGTTTAACAGTTTGAATGTTTTTTACATGGCTATTCCCAATGCATCAGTTTGGCATTAGGACTTATTGCCATGTATCCCAGAAGACTATCCCACATATAAATGAGCCCCTCTAAATGCTGACTTACAATATGTACAGGGCACACATTTCTGTTGCAGAACAAATGTTTGAGGAAATGTTTTTTGGGGAGGGGTGAATGCTGAACTTGCATGATATGTACATAGAAGACTACATAGATACAGTCGATGATGTGACTATTATACAGAAATAAATGGATAGGAATAACTCAAAAATTAAACAGCTAGCACAGGAAAATAGGCTTAGAAAACTGTGAAAATGTACATGGCCAACTTGGGGTCCAGATATTCTGTGCAAGAGAATCCATAGAAGTAAAGGAACATCAGGACGCCAAAATATAATGGCAGCCTAGAGTTTAAATGTCTGGACAACCTACTACCTTCTTCTCTTCTAATATAATTGTCAATAGCAAGGAATCAATTGCATTTGTCTGACCCTCACTGCACTCTACAGTTTCCTGAAGAGGGGCAGTGGGGAGAGAAGTGCTGATCTCTTCTTCCTGGTATCCAGTGATAGAAAGCATGGGCCTGATTCAAAAATACATTGCAGGAGATTCCAACTGGACACTGGGAAGCACTTTTTTACCAGGAGTGTGGTCAAACACTGGAACAGACTTCCTAGAGAGGTGGTTGGTGCCCCAAACGTGTCATTATTTAAAAGACATTTGGACAATGCATTAACAACATGCTTTAACTTGGTCAGTCCTGAATTGGTCAGGTGGTTGGACTAGATGATACCTGTGGGTCCCTTCTAACCAAAATACTCTGTTCTATTCTATCTACTTATGCCTACCTAATTCCAAGTAATTCCAAGACCATTCTAGGCATGGAAAACAACTCAAAGGCATTAGTACTTACAAGATTTTATTACAGTGAACGTTTGGTAGGATGAAGACAAAGGGATATCATGGTGAAAATTCTCTACAGTGCTTCCCATTGTTTGCTGAACTACATCTGAAGAACTAGAAGTGAATACTGGTATGATAGTGTGTCTGGATAGCAGGGAGTTGCTGAATGGGGCTGTACAAGCTAGAAATGAATCTGTTGCCACTGAAGCAAGTTCAAAGAACATACGAGACATAATGACTACTGTAGGCCTTGACTTCCTCACTGAAGATGATAATGTTTGTAATTAATGAGTGAAAAGTTCTGTGTTACTTTCTGAATGTCATTTGTCCATGGGATCTGTGTGTCTTGAATGCATTCCACATAAAGTGGGGATAACAAAAGAAAAGGCTGCTGTAATTTTTAGGTAGCTGACCACTCCTGGTGAGTTTGAGTTGGCCAATATTTTTTCTCCCTACTTTTCTGTATGTTTACTATGTTTATTATTATGTGCTACTTACCAGTTTTTTTAGGCTTTTAGTCTTCAAGAGATTAATATAATCCAACACTTTAATGCAATGTTTCTTCCATATATATATTTAATTCTTTGCTTTTATTTTGCAAATAAACATTGCTATGGAGAACAATACATGTTTCTAAAGACAATGAGAAATGAGAACTGAAGCAGTATGGAAGGTGAAACAGCTGGGTATGACTATTTGGGGATGCTTATGGCTAGGGCCATAGAAGAGGGGTGCTCAAGAGTTAGACTATGCAGCTGAAGAACACAGAGGAACTGTTGGCTTTTGGCTAATGAAGAGCTCAGTTTCGTTTTCTGAACCTGGACCAAAAATGCCAGAAACCCCTATATTGCACTGTAAATACTGAGAAGGAGCAAAACACAAACTTGTTAAACTGAGACACCACAAGGAAAGTAAAACAAAGAAGGGAGCCACACAGGAGTCCCACAGTCCTGATCTCATGCTCTGTTTTACTGTGAAAGTAGCAAGTTCAGTTTTTGGAGGTTCCTACTGAAAATTTTAAGTTACTCAACCTTGTGCTCTCACCTGGCAACATAGAACACCAAATTATACCACTAAGATGCAGGAGAATAAACAATATTTCCCTGCTTCATGGACATAAATCTGATATTCCTGGCTGCATAGGTACTGCCTGAAGTAGGAGGGGAATTGCCTCCTAATGTTAATTACAGTCTGGGAAATAAAGGCACTTCATTGGCAAATGAGAGCTCTGGGATTGAATTGTCTTACTCTGAGAGATCAAGAAACTCATTTAATTTACTTTGTGTAGTTCCAGGGTAGAAGATGGCTGCTTCCTCCTCAGCTTGGTTGGGCCAAAGTATTTTTTAGGAACAGCTATCATGACCTGTCACACTGCAAACTATAAGCACACACTTTTAAAATGAAAAATATAAAGTGAATTTGTATCTCTCTTACACAGGATTAGTACTCGCAATATTTCATGATGTTTCCACTGTGTTGTTGGTGAAAGTCCCAAGAACTTTCTTTGCTTCCACTCAAAGGCGTTTGCATAATGAAACAGGTTTTATTTTCAGGCGGTCATTTATTTGATACAATATTTAGTGCAAAGTTACTTTAATTTCACATTTCAATGATGCTTCCAACATCTACATCTACAGTAAGCTTCTCTCATTAAATAAACTTTTATTTCTATTATTATTGTTTCTGTTTCAGGAATGGGTGAAGCAGTAGTTGTTCAGGCCTCCATTTTCTAAATTGGTTTCCTTCAAAAAAACCTAGAAGGGCTTCACTGAGAACTGAGGTGGAAATTCAGTTTCTGTAACTGGTGGTACAACTGGGCGGATCCTGCCTGCAATTCCCTGTTTCCTAGACGTAGTTCAGACCCACATTAGAACAACCTCACTCATGCAAGCGTGAAGTGAGTATTTTCCCTGCCAAGAACGCTGTGTGACCATGGAGGAATGGGAGGAATGAGTCCTCTTTCACACTCAATTTGGTAATCTGCTACCAAGAAGCAGCAATTGCCACTGAAAAAAATGCCTTCCAGTAACAAATCACTCAGATTCCTGGGAAACTAGTGCGAAAATCTGCTATCAAAGAAGAAAGTATATCATATACTGTCATATGAGTACTCACCCTTTTATTCTGTGATATTGTGTAAGCATGACAAACAAGTAGCCATTGTGTAACATTTCAGATATAATGTCATGTTTTGAAACCCACTCAAGATACTTTCTTTTTACTGGATTTCATCCTACAGTTTTACTGTATTATTACTAGAAAAACACTCTGAATCTTATATGAAAAAAATGTAACATTCTATTCTTATTCTCTGCCAAATTCTTTATCCATCTCCAGATTGTACAAGTAGATGTATGTTGAATTCTTTATTAAATACTTTTAGTTCTTTTGGGAAAATAATTCGACAGCATACATTATTCTACAAGTTTCCAGCACAGACACACACACACACACACAAAAAAAAAA
>VWZF01004736.1:130371-140511 GCA_013396755.1 Sclerurus mexicanus | reverse complement strand
AAAAAAAAAAGAGAGAGAAACTAAACACTTTCTCAGACATCCTGAACCAGAGGAAGACTGGCTATCCTGTCTAGTGAAAGGTCTCACATGCACCTGAATAACTCATAATAAAGTTTTTCAGCCACGAGAAACAGTGGGATGTGGAATCCACCCTCACTAGCCAGTAGCCATATTTGGACCTACGTCTTCCCAAGCAGAATACCGACATATTCAGGGAGAGGAGCAACTTTACCAGTTTTAATTCTGACACTGAGTGTTACTGAGATTTAAACACCTTTTCAACTTGTGATATACAGAGATGCTAAGTGACTTAGAAAACTACAGAGCATAAAATGAAAATACACAGAAGTGAAAAAAAAAACAAAACCACAAACCTACTGTGGGTCCTAAATGTTTAAGTTAAGTTATTTTAGCTTCACCAGTTGCTGAATCAGGATCTGCTTCTTCACTGTTTTTTTGAGGTGGACTCACCAACTGGCAGTGAGACAAATGGGGCAGTCAAAGCCCTTCAAGAATATCTGCACTCAGCTGATAATTACTTTGACAGTTAACATCTGGCCTGACATATAAGAGGACAGGTTAGTAAGCCTGATTGTGCCAAAGGTTATGAGTACAAATGATGCTTTGTGAGTATTGGGAAAAGACTGAGTTATGTTTTATTCAACTACAGGAGGTAATTGTGTGCAAAGTGTACATTTTAGCATTGCAGCCAAGCAGGTCGCTGCCTTGTTTTTTCCTGAGGAACATGAGGATATCAGTAATTTTCACAACCGTCACAACAGGGGAAACAGTGGTAAACATGTAGTTGTATTCTGCTTTAATGTAGATTGTTAGATACCTACAAGGGTGTTGCTAACAAAGAGTTACTTCTCTCTTCAGATTTCATGCACAAAAATAAAAACATGGTGATAAAATTGGAACATTTGAACACATATCTATCTCTGTCTCTCAATTACAATTGTAAATCAGACTAGCGGTCTTCAGGAAAAGGCTATTTCATCACAAGAATACTAAATTCATTGATACATTTTAGTAAAAAAATCTTTTCTCTTTTCACTATTTTTTTAAGAAAACTTTTAAGTAGATTAAATTCAATTCTGAGGGTAACAATGATGACCAAATTAATTTTGCTGGATGTGTACAATTTGGATAATGAGGGCTTCTTTGTTTAGAAGTGTGCTTAGAGTGGTTGTGTTTGTTATTAAATTTGGTACTGTTTTTGCTTATAGTTTGTTTATGTTAATTTTTTATTCATAAGTGGCAGATCGAAGGCAGAGATTTCAACAGTCCTTGCTAGTTATAATGTCTTGCATTTCATTCCAATTACTTTGGCAGATTTATTGTCAGAGAGATGGATGAAGCAAAACTCATGCAGAAAAACCTTTCTGCCTGTCAAACTGTATTTCTGTTTCCAGGCACAAAAATTAAAGAAATTAGCAGTTCCTTAGCAATTGAAAGTGAAGTAATTCAGTAGGACTGTTCAGTAGAAAAGACCAAGGCCTGCATTTTCCCTTTACTACTTCTTAGTAGAAGATTGAACTAACAACCTCAGATGTCATCCATTTAACATGACTAGCCAAATTTAACTGATTTTTGCAACACTTATTTTTTTAATCTTTTTTTTTATTATGCTGCTATTATTTATCCGTGTTTCTGTTTAAAATATTTATCTTCATGTTGCATTCATAAATTCTGCACTCATCTCACTCTTGGAAATGAGTTGACAAGTCATTGTGCATTGTAATGAAGAGTTACAAAACTCATTGGATGACCGTAATTGAAGGTGGTTATTTGGGGGGAAAAACAAGTCAGGAAACTCCATGGATCTGGAGAAATGTGTAACATTTATGAATGCAAGGGACAACCCTTCTTAGATATTCTTCCCTCATCCCTTTGTATCCATCATGACCATAAGTACCAGGTTTTACCTCACCTACTCACTTGATGGAGGAGAACACCATGCAGCAGATATTCTGTTATGTGGTATTAGGGGCTGCAGGACCCTTCAAGAAAGAAGACAGGAGAAAGCGAGGAGCTAGCACAGTTAGTCTTGCAACTTATTCTCTGAATATGCCTAGCATGTTCCTGAAGAAGAACAGCAGCAACAATTGAGCCACAGGTTCATTTCATAATTATGCTGAGCTCCTGGGCTGGTGTTTCCCACTGTTTTGAGGTAAGTGCTCCACAAATACATGATCACAGTCCTGTAGTCAAAAGGGAAGATGTCAGTTTTTTATACGTGAATACACAGACAGACAACAGGTAAAGATGAAACAGAAACACATGAGATAGATGACTTGTCTAGCATAACTTGGAAGCTGCAAATAAACCCCAAGTTTTATTGTAAAGTCTGTGCCCATCTGATTGTATAATGGTGGGTTGCCCTTGGCTGGCTACCAGGAGCTCACCAAGCCACTGTCTCAGTCCTCCTTCACAGCAGGACAGGGGAAGAAAATAAGATGAAAAAATTGTGGGTTGAGATAAATTCAGTTTAAGAAAGAAAAGCAAAGGCTGTGTACAGAGGCAAGGCAGAAGAAAAGAGGAAAAATTTTTGTTTTCTGTTTCCCTCAGCAGGAGATGGGCTTCAGTAATTATGGTGATTGCTTTGGAAGACAATTGCCTTAACAATGAATGCCCTCCCTGCTCCTCCTTTCTCTTTGCCTTTTTTGGTTTTTTTCCTTTTTTTTTTTTTTTTTTAACTGAGCATGACATCATATGGTACAAAACATCCCTTTGGTCAGTTTGTATCTGCTGTCCTGGCTGTGTCCCCTTCCAGCCTCTTGCCATCCCCCATCCTACTGGCTTGTGGGAGCAGGGTGGGGATGGAGAGACCATGGATGCTGTGGGAGCAATGTTCAGCAGTAGCCAAAACACTGGTGTGTTCTCAACACCATTCTAGCCACAGCTACAAAGCAGAGCACTCTATGGACTGCTGAAGGGAAGGTTAACTCCATCACTGCCAATTCTCTTACACATACTAAACAAAATGTACACCTTGAGCCATACCGGAGCCAACAAAATATATTAATAAGGAGTCAAAAAAACCAACAGATAACTGGTGTGAGGGAAAGATGGAGAAGTTGACTTGATTTACTTTGATGCTGTCCAGAAAATAATTGCAACAAGCAAACAAAAGCTACAGCTTGCATATGATTTTGGACAATTTTCCATCTTACTTTTTTCATTATGCTGAGACTTTCTCTGTTGTTAAGTGCATCTGCCCTCATTTGTAGGACACATATCAAAATCTGTTTCTAGACGGGGCCCAGCAGAATGACACCAAGTTTAAGAATAGAGAAGTAGCAAATCTAAGAATGATGTCATTGTCATGAAAGAAGACAAATACTCAGATACACAAAAAACTCTGCAAACAGGGCCTGTGTAAATAAGTTCCCACGTTCATTTTGCAGCTGATCAGAACTGAAGCCCTTATAATCTTATTTGTACCTTCTTATCTTGAACAATTTAGAAGGACTGAGTCTAGTTTCTTGTGCAGTCTTGATGTTTTGCATGCTCTGAGTCTGTCTATGTCTACACTCTGCTGCTCTGACTGTGCAAGAGTATCTGGATCTCCACCCTTCCAGGGTGCACAGCTGAGGGTTAGCCCACAAACTAATCCTGGGGCAATTCATACCTAGAAACAAAGACTATATGGTTGCCAGACTTTCTTCAGGGATAATTTAGTTTCTTAAATGGAGATGTTCAAAATACTTACAGTACTATGATTTTAACCAGTTCTCCTAAAACTGCTTTCGTGTAAGGATAGCTGGCAGCATGGAGCAATTATTCCAGCAGCTCAGTAGTGTGGTCTCTCTCAAGAAACTGAATTAAAAAGCTTCCCAGACACAAAAGGAGTGTGTCTGCATTGTCGTTGCAACCTGGTAAGTCCTGGATGCAAAAGCTTCCTGCTGGGGCCACAGTTGTGTGCTCATCACTTAGCCCAGAGTTCTCTGTTCTTCTGCAGCCCAAGGCAGCCAGCCCAGAGCCAGACAAAACCCTTCAGAGCACAGCCTTTGCCTGGGGCTCCCAGGGCTCCTGTCACCCCAGCCATCTCTGGTATAATGATTTAGCTCATTGTGTTTGTATGGGCAACATATAAGCGCATTGTTCTTGTATGTTTGTATAGTCCTTTCCCAAACTCATGAACTTCCTGTAATCAATTAATGAAATTTTTGTTTCGCTTAATTTGTGTTTTTCTGCTGTGACTATAAGAAGTTCAGCACAGAGTCTGAAGCCTCAGAGGAGTTGAAACTAAAAACAACAGTGAGTTACATTTCTTCCTTCCCAGTCCTAGATTGTTCCATCATGTGTGGAGCCACCGGATATAGCCCAGTGTCGATGGCTGCAGCTCCAAGGAGTGCTCCAGACAGACTTGATGGGGAGGAAGGAGATTTCTTCAAACACAGCTCCAGCAGAGCTGAACTGGTGGGATCCTGCCAGAGGCAAAACTATTCCAAATACTTTACCATGCATAAGACAGCAAACTTTACAGCTCTTCACTTTTTAAAGCATTGTGTATGTAAAATAACCAAGTGGAAAGACAAGAAATACATTTCAGGTATTTATATATTTAGACGAGAAAATAATGAAGATTATGATTCTCTGAAATCAATGTCCTGAGATCATGCCAAGCAACATGCACCATTTGCATATGGAAAAAGAGCTCTGTCCAATGGATAAATTGAGACTAAAATTTCAGATCTAGGATTAGACAAATATGCTTCTGGATAATTGTATAGCAAGAGGCTTGGAGCCTTTGAGGAGGTCAAATGTCTTGTCCCTCTGCAAGAGAGATAAGAGTCCAAAAATCTTTATTTTTGGTGTAGCTATGATGCCCGAAATATATAGATTCTCAGGCAGACAAGGAGTCAAGAAAATGAAATCCTGAAGGTCCATTCCAAAGTACTCACAGGACAATGTGTCCTGCTGTCAGCCTGTTACCTTTTCAGTTGTTCCAGTCTGTGAGGGCAGAATTGAGCAGCTAAATCTGAGGGTCTGAACATTCAGGATTCAAATATACCACCCCATTGCCTCGCCTCATCATTGTGAAGTGAAGCTTACTTTTCTGGAGATGATGCACATGTGCAGAAGCCACTGTCTCCAGTGAAAATTCATACTGAGACAATATTTAGTGTCTCACATTTGGCATCCAAAATAATTCACAGTGAAGTTGAGAATTAGTAGGCACTTCTCCAAACATTTGGCCTAAAGGTCAGTATTTCCAGGTTTTCAAAGTCCTAACCTACTTCAGCAAGTATGTTACAGCTCCTGGTAGAATAGAAATTTAAAACCAAATAGTGTATATTTTTAAGTAGCCAAGGGCAAAAAGTTTCACTCAAATATAAAAGAGTGTATGACAAGGAAAAGCTTTAAGGAAGTATTTGCATATGTTTACCTGTAAGCACATGAATTCAAGTATATAAGCTAGTAAACTCTAGTAGTATGATAAAACAGAGGAACATATACTTTCAATGAACTTACATGAAACAAAACTGAGGGAGATTTGTTTGCATTTTTCAGGCAGTTCACAGAAAAGAAATAAATACACATCCTACAAGAATTGTTAGACTATCTCAGGTAACAGTTCACCTCTTTGTATGGCTGTCACTCAGAAATATGTACAGGACAAACAGTAGCTGCAGGATACACTAATAGCATATCCTGGCACAAAGGAAACTGAGGCATTACCATGAATTTATATCAGAATAAAGAAACTCTTTTCATACTCACTGCTTCAGAACAGATGGAAGTTATTGACTCACCTAAATTGCTTCTCCACTTGCACCATGTGTTGCAAAGAAGACTGTACTGCTGTTTTTCTGGGGAAGGAATCTGTTGCAATATGGAATAGCAGACTAAGTGCATTGATGGGGTCATTTGCAATTCAGGTGTTTGCAGTTAACTGTTGTGCTCTTTATGGAAGTTTCCAAGCAAATGGAAAAGGATAATTATTTTTCACAAGGATTAATTTTGTTTCAGTGAGGAGTCTTCAAGTCAAATTGAATTTTAAAGGAGGACTGTTGCCACAAAAATTTATAGAGGGTGAGTTCAGAAGAGTCCTAATTGTAACGAATAAATACATGATCTGACCGATGCTGTGGGCCTCGTTTATAACAGTGCTGTAGACGAACATGGGTGTTTCAGTGAGTCATGAGCTCAGAAGTAACAACAGAGAGTGAGATTTGGAGAATGTCTCTATTTAGAGTTGAGAAATTGTGGTAACCGGTATGTAGGAGCTGCTGGCTGTGCATAATCAAAGTGCAGTTTGACCTGAATGTTTCTACTTGTTGAAACACTTGAAATGGGAAGAAAAGAGCTCTTTCTCTTACCCATCTGCAATTATAGGGTTTGCAGGGAGCAGAAATTGCTTACGTGGGAGGAAAAGACTGAAGCAACGAAAGAGACAGAATGTACCAAAAGTGACAAGGAACAGAAAAGCAACGCTAGAGGACCAGACCCCAACCAAAGAAGGTTTCAGAGTATTGAAGAAACAAGTTCAGGAAAATACATACCCTCAGTCCTGCGTGTTTTTCTCAAACTACTCAGGACAGACATCTATGTGTGTTTTATATTACAAATATACTGTAATCAGGAAGGCTGACACCTTAAGGATAAAACTCACCTTATGAGCGAGTTTCAAAGGTGACAATTTAAGTTGTAGGCAAGTTTGGGAAAACAGAACAGGTTTCAGGACCAAGGATGACAGTCTTCTATTCAGGAAGGTAAAACCTACCTTGGTAGGTAAACTGAGCTTAGTCTTCTGAGATCCAGGAGCAACTTGGACAAATAGATATGTGGACTAAGATCCTACAAAACCAAGTGGAAGGGACACAGTCAGCAAGACCTTCACAGTAAGGAGAGAAGATACCATCGGGTCTTTTCGTAACCATTTAAGTGTCTGAAGGCTTCTAGTCCTCCACCTATGGCCTTGTGAATAACTGTGTTAAATGCTTCTGGGGAACCTGGCAGTGATCCTAGCGCTGCAGACTGGCTGCTGGCCACCATCACAGGGGACATCCACCATGATTGCTGCTGCTGCAGCTGTCTCTATGCCATGCCTGGGCCTGAACTTTGCTTATGTGTTCCACACTCTGACTCAGTTTTACAGCACTTTCTTAAGAGGGAACTTGGTACCTGTCCCACGATTACTAGAAATATCTGTGCTCGTTATGAAAGTTTTCAGATTCCATGTATTTTTAAGTTTGTCCTGGTTCGTTTACCTTCTCCTCCTCTCTTATTCAGTGCTGCCAAGTACCTTTGCTTCTCATTGGATAAGTAAGCAGAACCAGATGCCAAATGAGGCTCAAGGGGACCGGGGAAGCTCAGCTGCCTCCCTCTAACCCTGAACAAGGCAGTTGATGCACACATTCCCTTTCAGAAGAAAACTGAGGTTTTGTTACATTTTGGAAACTAATAGCAAAATCTGATCAGCTACAGCTTTACCCCAGGCCACCTCCAAACATTATATGGCTATTTGAGTGATCAAAACAAAAGCAAAATAAATTAAGAACAAGAAACATCTCTGCCCTATTGAGAATTTCTATTAAAAATTGGCAGCTCTTTCCTTCACTGATGCTTCAGGCACGCCTGCAACAATAGAGTTGGAAGCACTTTCTGATCGAAACCTAAAGGCATAATTGTCCTGTTGAAGTCAAACAGTGGAGCCATTTCTGTTTGTTTTTAGTTAAAAAAAGTATTGTCTATATATATTGCAGTTAGTAATATGATATACTTTTTCTTAACTGTGTTATTCCATACTTACATAGCAAGGAGGCATTTTAGAAAACCCTCATTGGGAAGAAAGAGAAAAGCAGGCTCATTTCCTTTTCTGCTAAAGGGGACTGATGAGTGCTTATGCTGAAAACACCAATAAATCTTCAGTTCTTTCTTTCTTTCCAGTTCCTTATGTTCTGTTTCCCAACGGTTCTGGTTTTACGGTACAAGAGGAGTGCATGGGGTCCTTAAACAACTTTAAACACTTCTGCAGTTTGAAGCTGGGGGTAATGTTTTTTTTGCCACCTTCCCTCAATCAATTTCTTTCAAACATAACAAAAAGGTTGCATGCTGCTGCTTCCTTCAGTGAGACCATTTACAGGGTCTGCTGTTAATTCATAGTGGCAAAATATTTCCCTTTTGTTCTTCCACAACTCTAAACTCAAGGGATCATTGAATGTGCTGCAGAAAAGAGTGGTTTCAGCCACCCAAATTTGCAACACAGCTAAGGTATCTCAGCTTGAGGAACTTCCTTGTGTTTCTTTACTAAAGTCTCCTGAATGCATTCCTACCAAAGCCTTCCAAAAGTTGAGTGAAACATCTAAACCTCTGCCATGGAGTTATCTGTTTTCTGCTGTGATATGAAAAGAGAAAATGCTGTACTCAAACAGGCAATGCTCAGTGATCTATCAGCAATGTGAATTAAACAAGGCCTTGGCTGGCACGTTTGAACAAAGAACATTCCCTTTGAGAGACTGGGGGGTCTCTGCAACCTCTTGTTTACTTTTGTCCTTCCAAGACAAAGATCAGGCACTGGCTTGGACAAGACCTGAAAATGGTTGATTAGTGCATGCAGGGATCATTTGCACGTCTTGGTGTCTGCCGAATACCTCAACCTGCCTTCATGCTCACTCTGCTAGGAAAGGCACAATATGTACGAGGTATACAGGATTTTAGGGAGATGAAGAATCACTGCATCAAGCCTAGACCCATTTGTATGGCCATTGAGGACAAAAGCATGCAATGCCAGCCATGCAGCAGATAGAAATATAGGGAGTTTCACTCCCAGCAGGAGTTTGGCTACCTTTGTGTTAGTTTCTGCAGGTTTCTGAAACCTCAACCATCACATCTTTCGCCGAGCAACACACACACACACACCCCAAGCATCACCTTGTCTCTCAAACCCTTTTTCACTTTGAGAATAGGCTTGAAAATGGCCAGGCTGGCACTGGGTATGCCTTGAGGGGTAATGCTTCATGGCTGCTTTTTTACTGCAATATTTAGTCACACAACGTGTTTTTGTTTATAGTTACAAAGTTTACAATTGAACCATATGGAGCAGATTTTGTTTTACTTCAGTTTATCATCAGAAATCAGCTTCTCGGCACTGAGCCCAGCTGATTTCATATTCTGTTGGTTTAAGGAAAGCAATGTAGGATTCAGTGTCTGTATATCCAGGCTTTTTAACTGACATAAACAAACAGAAAAACATTGTCTAGCATGAGTGGATGTTTACTCAGCCCTGTAGAACGGCGAAGCATATCGCTATAAAAAACACACTATAAAAATAATCTGAGTTGTGATTGTTCTGAGGAATCCTGCAGCACTTACACAGTACGCGATAGAGTTATCTTTATTTAACCAGCACTCAAAACATGAATGCAAAATTGACTGAAAAATATCAGATAAATTGTTATGGTAGCTGTGTAAATGCAGAACCCAGCAGAGTCAACAGCAATTTCAGGGCTTGTAAAGGAAGTTTTTCATTCCAGAGGCAAAATGAATTTGTCTTCCATCTCTGAGGGATTAAATGCAGATTACCTGCAAATGACCTTAATATTCCAGAAGAACTCACTAGCCACAACATCTTGTGGCCAGCCTCACTTGATATTCCAGCTTCCATCATGGTCAAGGCCAGGGATTTTGGATGAAAATGCCCAGCATAGAAAGATTTTTGTTTCATTCTCCAATGCTCCATTCCATGAGAAGACACTCTTCCTTTGCTTAGTGATTAAACAACCCATAACAAAGAAACTTTCAGCAGCTTTGAAACATTTGTGTGCATCAAATATTTAACTCTTGATTATATCTGATAACATTTTCTAGTATTGCAAAAGTAAATGAGCCTTCCTGGCAAAGTTCAGGGGAAGAATTATTTGGCAAAACTGGTATAACAGTACTGGCCTGGAAGACACCCTGCTGCTTGATGGATCTGCAATCCTAAACTAGGCGTTATGGCTCCTCATACAGTATTTGGAAAAAAGCAAGCTTCTAAGCATGGGACACAGGAAAACTAAAATGCTAACCCGGAGTCAATCTGACTCACCTAGTAAGATGTCCTGAGAACATGGATGTGACAGAGAGGAATGGCTGCTTAATGGTGGCAGATAGGAAATACCTCTGCCCAATCGGGACTGGGGGGGGGGG